>JAJMEV010000040.1:0-139136 GCA_030574355.1 Kurtzmaniella natalensis | reverse complement strand
TTTTTACTCGGTCCCTATTATATAGCTATATAGTTTAATAATAGTCCAGCAATCAGAAAAAGCGTTTTACAAGTACAAGATACTATTAGAAGGTTACACTCTACTAACACAACTCTACTTGCCTTCCCAGTTAGTTAAGTGCACCTATTAATCAACAATGTAATGTCCTACATATAATACTTCGAATTACGCCTAGTAATATTACTCAATTTGGCCTCAACAGGTTTGGCTTGTTTTTTTCTGGTAGAAGGTTTTAACGCAACATCCATACAGATAAATCTGGTAGTTTGGTCAAAGGTATCAATTCTTTCCATTTCACACTTGAGAAGGTATCTTCCACCTTTCTGATATTCATTCAGTACCCGATACAGTACAAAAAAGTTAACAACATCTCGAATCTGGGGTTGGTAAAAGCGTGCCTGAAGATATTTCACAGTATCAAAGTAATCAGTAATTCCATCCTCACGCATAATCTGTTAGGTTTCTTTCTTGAAGAAACTTTGATGAATTCAATTCTCAATGGTATTGGATGTAGTAGTATAATAGTGTTGCTTAAAATATATAAGACTTCGTGGCCAAGTTGGTTAAGGCGTGCGACTGTTAATCGCAAGATCGTGAGTTCAACCCTCACCGAGGTCGTCTATTTTTTTATTTGTTGGTATTTATTAGGATTGTATATGATATGTAACATATTAAATGAAAAAATTGCGAAAATAAAACACACAAAATCATTAATCTTGTTGGTAAGATTGAGAGGTAACAGCTTATTTGGAGAAGTCAAGAATTCCTAATGTCATTGGAGACCTTTCAAATTTTATCAAGAATTTTTTGATTGTAGAAACACAGAATTGAAATTCTAGAACTTATCGTAACTCGAAAAAATAAATATACGAGAATGCGCTTTGCAAATAAGAAACCGAGAACTTTAATACGTACGACCATATCTCTGTATATATATTTATATTTATATCTCGCCAGTTGTCTTACCAATATATATGTAACCAAGTGCTTAATGCCATTTTAATTTTGAGATCAAATTTCATTCACTTCAACTCAAAAAGATGATACCCTAATACTATTTTTAATATTTCAACCTTGTGATAACTAAAAAGCGGAACCTTCTTTCAGGAGAAATGCCCGTGAGAGCCCCCCATTAAACTTTTATATGAAATAGCCGTTAGTGTTATGTTATTTTCTAAAAGGATGATGAAATAAAATTCATATACCACAGTATATTTATGAAAGTCTACAGTGTTATGCTTAATTATTATTATATTATACTATTAAAGCTCGAGGAACGATATCAATCCTTTTTTGACAACTTCGTAACTTGGTTTTCTATAAATGTGCATACCTCACCCATGTCAGACTTAGCAAAAAAAGCGAAATAGAACTTTCTTTCACATAAAGCTGATTTAATATTCTTCCATTGTTGATATTCAAAATCTGCTTTCACAGTTTGAATCTTCCCTGCTATCACCACCTTTTTGTCATATTCAAATCCACTATACATTCTGTACTTCAATTGTTTCTTTTCATCGTCATAAAGTTCTTTCTTTTCCATCAAATTCAATGGATCCAACTTTGGAAAGTTACAATGTAATGCAAATAATGGAATTTTTTCATCCTGGCTAATTTCACCTTCCATTTTATCTATGAACTTTTGTTGATCTTCTAAATTATTCATTTGAACCAAAGGTTGCATAATTAATTCATTGGAAACTTCATAATCCTTCATTGGATTTCTTTGTCCCATCGCCACACCATTAAATTGATGTTTATCGTCTATGTAACCCAAAGTTCTGATATGCAGTTTGACTTGGTAAAAACTTTGTCCTGTAACTATAGCAGCTGCAGGGAATGTATCCTTATCTCCTTCACCTGGTTCACCAAGAGATAATAAACGGTAGAATAATTTAGGGCCATACATATTATAATACAATGACATTAAAAGAGCCTTGGAATGAGTTGCCTTGTTAATAAATAACTGACCAGATTCAGTGGAAACATCTGGAATGGCTCCTTTTAAGTTGTGGAATTTGATCTTTGCATCTTTTTCATCAACATCGACTGGATGATTGAGGTCGATTCTATTATGTCTTACCAATTTGGAAGTGTCAACTTTAACACCAGCAATATCATAAAATACTGGGGTAGTCACTCTATCCCAGTAATCTGGCCAAAGAATCATCCCGTATTTTTTGAATAAATCACTGGCAAATATGTCATCAGGGTTCGACAATATGATGTTATCAGCATCTACTAAAAGGACATTTTGGAAACTGGATGTCATAAGCGCTAACAGCTTAAATTGATAACTTTTAAGCTTGTTATTCCACTTAAGCATAACGTGTGGACCCAACTGATCTGGAACAACCACACAACGGGCATTAAGGGATGGGAAAACCTCAGTACATAAATTGATTTCGTTTTCATAGTCATTGTACTTTGGGAGGATAATTTCAACTGGAAGCTTCAGGCCAGCTTGACGTAATGATACAATAGAAAGATAAGCAAGCCACAGGAATCTTCCTCCACCAACGATCGCTATCCCGCTAGTACCCGGATTATATACAGCAGATGTAAGATCTTGAAGGTTATCCATCACATATGCATGTTTCTTCTTGAATTCAGCAATTACATCTTCTGGGATATCAGCTCTATCCAATAAATTAGCTTTGGATTTGATGAGACTCCTATCGACATCCAATACTTTGACATCGTTATCAGTTACTTCAGGTTTACCTTCATTAAGAACATCGAAAACCCCTTGCCAAAATAAATGATGAGGAGCAGCGGTAGCAGAAGATGCTCCTAATATATTTGGTTTTGAAGAATCAGTAGCTGCATTATCTAATGGTGGTACAGGTATAAGAAGGGAATTATATATGGTGTACGCTATGGCCAGAAATATCACCAAAGCGATAATAGGTCGCCATACACCTCTGGTCATTCTGAACATTATCTGGCTAGTTTGTAAATTTTAAAAAGAAAGCGGCTCTTGCACACTATATGAATTAGCAAACAATGCGAAAGATATGCGTAAATATATTGAGGAAAAAAAAAGACTTCTAAAGTATCCAAACTGGTAAAGGCAAGCCCAGATAAAAAAGGGATGTGCAATGCAAAAACGCGTAGGCAAAAAAAGAATCCACGCGAACACACATCATTATTTTATAACAGATGCGGCTACATAATAGATGATCCGATAACGATATCAAAAAAAAATACACTAGAAAAACTTTGTAAAGGAACTACATCATTTACTGGTTTAAATTGGTTGGTCTAAGTTTAGCAACTTTTGTAACCATATCAGAAGCTTGTTTTTTTTTTAAAGGTCATCATCATTTTTTTTAGAATTGTTCTGCATATTGTTTTTCTTCGTAGTGAAGTTATCTTTTTTTTTATTTCTTTTTATTCCTCTTTTTTAGTTTTTACCCAGAGCTGAGATGCATTGTAGGGTAGGATATTTTTTAAAGCATAATGTTACTAAGTTCTCTAAAGATAACAACGCCCTAAGGGTGGTGTTGATCTTTGCGTGGTACAGGTTTTGTATGTGGTGGAGTGTTTGATTTCGTATAAAGCAAGCTTAACTCTTTAATTTTCCATTGGGGGAGAAAGATGCATTATTCTTCTTGTCATGCAGATGGTGGAATCTGAGGACTTTAGTCTAACCAGAGAGTTAAATAAATTACAAGGATTAGTAATTTATAAAGTAACTAATGTAACTAAGTAATAGGCAGCCCTAAAATAGAAAAAAAAATTCCAAAAATTCCTAAAAAAAACATGTTTTGTTAACGTAAACGTCAACGTAAGCATATCTTTAATTATAAACAGTTTCAGCAATTGTTTTGATTACTATTTGTCACCCTGTCAGTAGTCTAATTAATAAAATATAGTTTATAGTTTCATTCATGTACCACATTATGAAAGTATTTTTTAGTCTTAAAAATTTTTGTTCATAACGTCCAGGATAACGCTATCTTTATCAAAACAAACATTTGATTAGAGAGAAGTCTAGGATGAAAAACGCACGGAGAGAGGAGGGGGAAAAAGGATTAAAACAATTTCGTTTCACGATAATAGCTCTACGCTATTGTTGAAATAGAAAGTACGCTAAATAATACACAAACAATAGAATAATTTTCGTAAAACAGATGTCTCTGGTGTCTACACAATTAAATTAAAAAAAATAAATAAAAATAAAAATAAAAATAAATAAATTAATTGGAAAGAAGAGCTACAAGGGTGTGCACTGGAATATTTTATTGGACATGATAAAGCTAAGAAGCAACGCTGAGAATCGATCTAAGATGTTTACGTGATGAAAAGTGTAAACTATAATAATAATAATAATAATAATAATCAGTGAAACATAACGGTGGGTATATATAACTCACTTTCATTACCCCGCTGAAAACAATAAAGTAGACTTGACTGCAAGAAATTCAAAGTTCTTTGTGTCAGCTTAGTCAGCCCTTACTTAGAAATCTCATTGCACACTTCCAGTTCATCTCCCATTGCACACTTCTATTACATTTCCCAATCACTTTCTTCGCCCACCTACACTTAGCTATATTTAGCACAAATGTGCCCAAAGAGAGGGCCAAGAATACACGCACTCACTCACTCACTCACACACGTATTTTGGCTGTGCCTATGTCATTTAAGATTGCACCAATATACCACAGATGAACGATAAATAAATCATCAATTTCTAATAATTCACATAGCCCGTACGTAATATAGCATATGTGAGGTTAGGGTTCATTCTTCACCCCAGTGACATAAGCAAAGAATGGTTATATGCTGCTCACATAAGCTTCGTAAACATATGATCTACTAAAAATAGCCTGCAGACAATCCACATCAAAGCTGCTGATTATAAATTTATTCCGCAAGAGTTTAAAAATAGAAATATTGGAAAGACACGGCTTCATAGAAGTGTAAACAAAAAACCCAATTCTGTCATGTCATACAACGGAATAGGTCTTTCTTCTGTACGTGGCTCTGGGACTTCAGGGCATGTTCAGAAGAACGTAGGTTCCAATGAACTGTCGAGTACAGGCTTCTACGAATCAAGGCAATCGAAGGCTTCACATCAACAGGGCCCCCCACAAATAGCCAGAGATGAGCAGTTGGAAGAGCACGAACGAAAACGATTAATTGAAGTCAAATGTGCAGAATTGGAAGATAAATTAGAAGATGAAGGTATACTGGATACGGAGATAGAAACCCAGGTTCAGACGCTTAGAGAGAAATTACAACGAGAGCTGGCTTTCGTTCATCGTACGGAGTATGTCCCAAGGTACTCTTCATCTTCGACTTCATCTTCAGCAAGAGGAAAGGAATAGTAGATTCCTAGATTCCTAGATTCCTAGATTCTTAGATTAATTCTTGTAGCATAACTAATATATCAATGTCTTCGTTATGGATATCCTACGTTAATTTGATATTTCCAATGATTTACTAAATGGTAGTATAGCCTATATAATAAGTAATAAATTCACACTCTCTTAAAGTTTGATAAGTTTCTCTTCTATAACTCTTCGGTTTCATCAACTTTTTTTCCTTCGAATTCTTCATTTTCATCTTTAACATGCACTTGGGCCCCGATGACTTCCTTTCCATCATCCTGAACCTCCTCGTCCGGCTCCTCTTTTTCTTTTTCTTTTTCTTCTTCTTCTTCTCCTTCTTCTTCATGAGTTTCATCGTCACTAGTGAACCTTGGAGTACTGATGGGTGGTAAAATGGTTGCATTTTCTTCAATTGCTTCAATATACTCATTTTCTTCTTTCCCTTCCTTTCCTTCTTGTAACTTCAATTCTTCGGGACTCGTAATGTTAGTTTCTTCCGAAGCGGTGTCCTCGATCTTGAAATCATTAGTTCCAGCTTCCGAAGTAGTAAAAGAAGCAGATTCATCCACCAGTTCTTTCTTATGGTGAGTTGGAGAGTTAGTTGGGCTAACTTCTTTTTCGCTCTTATCTTTTACACTAATGCTCCATAACTTTTGTACAACAAGAGTGAATCTTGATTGTTGTTCGACCTTTGGAGCTTCCAGAACAGCCTTTGGCAATCTCTTCCCCTTTGGTCCCTTGGCTCGTCCCTTACGAACATCTGCAACTTGTGAAGCACTAGAAGTTGATGTAGAATCTGTACTTTTGTCTTTGCTTTCATTTGTTGACTCTGAATCAGCATCTAAGCCAACATGACCCTTTAATAATGCTGGATTTACCATTCCTGGTAATGCAATACCTCTACCCATCATTCCTTGGAGGTTCAGAGCAAATGCTGCCCTTTCACTAGAAAACTTGGTAGGTCTTTTCGGTATTCTTGGTTCTGGAGGGGAATCTACAGATGAAGAAGGTGTATCAGTTGGGGATGATGATGAATCTTCTGATCTCTTCTCTTCAGATGAGCTTTTAGGTAAAGATATAAATCTGGGTTTAGATGATGGTACTTTAGGGAGTGGTTTAGAAGGGGTGTTCAGGGTGTTGAACATTTCTTGGAATACTGCTATCTTTGATCCAAGCTTCTTAGGTTTTGGTGGTGGCACTCTGGCTTGAGGTGGTTTATCTCCTGAGCCACTTGGAGCGGAGCTGGAATTAGAAGCAACTGAATCTCTTCCTGGCCTTCTAGGAATGATAGGCCCTTTAGCAGTATCTGTATTAGGCAGTTTTTTAATGTCATCTTTAGGTGGAGGCACCGGTCTTTCTTCAATGATTTCGGCAGATTTGTCGACGGGTAATGCATTTGAATCGGATAATACAGGTTCGTCATCTATTTTCTTGTCTGATTCTTCTTCTGGTGATTTAGTAGTAGCTTCGATTTCATTTTCCTTTTCTTTCTCCTTTTCATTTACTTGAGGAGGATTGTGTGCTTCAATTTCTTCATCCTGGGTTTCAGGAACTGTCAAGTTATCGACTTCTTCTTGTACAGTCTCCAAGTCGTCATCAAATACTGAAGAACTAGACAGCTCATCTTCTTCATCCTTAAAGCTTACTTTCAGTTCTGTATTACCTGGGGTTTTATTGCCGTCATCTTCGTCACTTTCGGCTGGTTCTGAAAGGGAAATGGATCTAGAGGGGCCAGCACTGATATCTTCGGGGTCGTCGTCAAGGGGAACATAATGTTTTGATTTACTTGCTTCTTCGTCTTTACTAGCGGGATCATCTTCAAGATCATTGCTAACAGGAGGAGCCTCTACTTTGGCTACTTCTTCATCTTCTTCGTCGTCTTCTACAAGTTCTTCTTTTGTTTCCGCTATTTTATCATTTTCAGCTTCTTTTTCAATTGCAATTTGTTCTTCACTGGTTTTTGGTTCTTCAATTTCTTCTTGATCTTGATCTTTATCTTCATCTTGCTCTGGTTCTTCTACGGTAGCTGGATCTTTCAGTTCTGTTGCTTCCTTGATGGTTGCATCCTTGTCACTGGATGTTGGTCTTCTAGGGATGTCTGGAAGCTTCTTGTCCTGCTCCGGACGTTCTGAATTCAGGCCACTTGAAGCAAAGGGTAATTGCTTCTTCCTTTGCGGTCTTGAAGGAACCGTCGGGATTTCCGGGGTCAGCTTTAAGGGGCTCAGACGTATGGTGGGCAGAGGCAAGTCT
This sequence comes from Kurtzmaniella natalensis, assembly GCA_030574355.1. Classification (NCBI taxonomy): domain Eukaryota; kingdom Fungi; phylum Ascomycota; class Pichiomycetes; order Serinales; family Debaryomycetaceae; genus Kurtzmaniella; species Kurtzmaniella natalensis. Next base: position 131,529 of record JAJMEV010000040.1, on the reverse strand, counting down.
GAATCACCACCCAATTCGTCCATTTCAGCCTTTGTTACTCTTCTAATTGGGCGCAGTGGCACCTTTGGTGTATGGGCATCCTTCTCTGGTACGGGAGGTGCATCGGAATTGGACTTGGTGGGCCGTTGGGGCACGGTTGGAGGATCCATGTTCGAAATATGGAGTAGTTGTAAAGACTAAAAAAACCCTTACAAAATCAAAAGCGAGAAAAGCGAGAAACTGCGATTTAGTGAGGTGAAACGTTTCAAAAAAAGTAAATTCCCAGGTTTTGCAACGAGAAGAAACAACAAAAGGCTCCGACCCGAGTTGAGTATATGCGGCCGGTAGCGAGAACACGTATAAAAATATACAAATAAATAGAAAAATATATATATATATATATATAAATATAATTAATATTTATGTATATATATGTATAGGTGTAGGTAGAAAATAATAGGTAGTCGGAGTGAGCGAAGGAATAGACGAGACGAGGAAAGAAAGAGGGAAACACGTAGCAAGTGGAAACAAATGGCCTGACCCCAAGATTGTGTGATGCTGGAAATAAAGGGGGGTTGACTATATAAGAGGGTCCATATGTGTTAAGTGTTCTACATATACCAAGTGAAATTGAAAGTTAGTTGCAGTTTTAGCCAAGTATAGTTATTTTGTTCCTAAAATAGTATTCTGATTACGTAGAAAAAGATCTCGAATGCAGTAAGTTGATAAAAAAATTACCTAAAATTATGAATTATGAAATGGGTAAAAAAAAATAAAAAGTATAACATGAAAAATGTTGAATAAAAACAACCACAAAAGGACATGGATGGGGTTCTTGTTCCATTGTGTGTCTTAAGCTGGATTCTAAACAGATATATTCAGTATTGTGGTAATGCTAGTGGAAATCGAGTCCTGGGATATAATATACTCTTATTATTTGTGAACGCACCGTATCCCCCAATATCCATCTCCGTCTCCATGGTGGGTCTCTCTCAATTTGTGAAACATGTTGCATTTTCGTGTTTCGCTAGCCCGGGATGCTTCTTTCTTTGACGACAGTTGAGTAAATATTGAGTAAATACTGATATAATACTGATATAACATTGGTATAATATCAATTTAATTTTGATATAATGTTGATTGAGTAACAAATAATGGAGTGGTTCTAATTAATAATTATGAAGAAGGGCATGCAGAGAACTCATGTCGTTTCATATTTATGTACTAATATATTGTTGTGCACAATTTCACCTTGAATGTTTTTGTGACAAACAAGAGGACCCCAATTAATATACATATAAACAGCTCTCTCCCTCTCTCTATCTCTTCCTACAAAAGCTTAATTGTTTAGTGGAAAGGCGACGAAGACACAGATTATTGGCATTTCTTTGTGAAAGGTGTTGTTCACATGCTATAGTATGCATTTCAAGGTATTACACATATAAAACCCATAACTGATAAATTCATGTAAACGGCCACATATTACAGCGGAGCCCCTAGTATCGTAATGGTCCTTTGATGCTTCTTTGGTAACCTTTTTTTTTTCTTTTATACATTAATCATGTCTTAAACTGGCCTTCCTTTTGCGTGGTTTTTAACTCGGTTTCAGCTCGGTATTCTCCACTCTCTCCACAGAAACGGAGGCGGTCTGGCGAGAAACGTAACTGCACATCAGGGTGGCAACTAACGGAAATGGGAATACAAGTAAAGTATAGCAATAAGGGGAACAGAACAACAACGAAACAGCGTAACTCTTTATGAAGCCCCAACTAACTAATTTTCACCGCTAATTGTGGGGTCCTATGCTACGTTTCTGAAACAAGGATTAAATGTGGAAGTCGGAAATAGCCAACTTTATTTCCTTTAGTAACCACACTTCCAAAACGCTTCAATTCCTGGCTTCGGAGTGTCAACTATTTTACTTAGAATTCGATATTCCTTTCATGAATTCATTTACTTTTTTTTGTGTGAGTTCTTACCCAACTAAATTAATCTTGGTAGAGCCAAATAATACGAAAAATGGCTCCGTTAATCTTACACGGTATACACAGTATACACAGTACAGATTGTGTAGAAAGTAAATTACAAAGCATAATTTAATTTAGCCAAATGTGGGTCTTTTTTAAAAAATTCTTAATCCATTTATAAGTAGATACTTGTTGTTCCACTCTACATTCTTTTTTTTTCCTCTTTCTTTTCCTACATCTTTATTTATCGTTTTTTGTATCTATTCTACTTTCACATATATATCTAGCCTCTCTAAGAGTAGTTCAATCTGAAAATATCGTTGAAAACATAGTAAGAGTTTCCATCTGGAATTAAGTGGAAGACTTGAGAATATCTTTGTGCGTTTTGTTCTTCATCAATAAGAAGTTCACCAGTAACCATGACCAAAATATCACCTTGAGGAGAAGCTGGTTGGGCATCTAAAGTCAGGATTCTGTGGGCAACTTTTTGGAATGGCAACAGAACTAACTTTTCAACAATATCCTTAGCACCTTGAAGTTGAGAAGTTTCAAAAGTCAACATGGATTGGTCACGGTAAAGGTTACCCAATTGGGTTCTATCAGAATCGAATTGTTGATAGTAGAAGTTACAGAACTCGGTAGCAACGGTATTGAAATCAACTAGAAAAAATAATTAGTATATGTTAACAGTAGCAATATTTTCTTTCTCTTCACTAATATTAAGGCCAAAAAGCCTTTATTTTGTATCAAATTACATACCTGACATGATGGCGATTTGAGTGATTAATGTCAGTTTATGTGTTTTACGATCCGTCAAAAACATGATGAGACGTATATGCAGGAAATTGCTTAGTTCTTGGAAGTGTTAAATGAGAATATATGAGTGGTTTACTGTAAACAGATAAACGGGAGATTGTGCGGTGTACTGGTGTATGAAGACAGTAATAGCATAGTCGATGTATGTGTTTGTCAAATACTGACAATTATGGTATATATATATTTATATATATATATATATTTGTAATTCTATATAAAGGCCAAAATTTTATGAATTGAAATAGTTGTTTCTTCTTTAAAAATATTCTTCCTACAATAGTTAACTTGCATGTAATCTTAGGTGCTCTATTAAATCTGACATTTGCTTAAACTACCATGAACATTGACTTCGGTAAATCATATATATCTATATATCGAATACACATATATCATTTCCTTATCTATTCAGCAATCACAACAAGTAATAGACCTCCAGTTCCATTGATTTTGTGAATATATTTATCTATGTCTATACCCCAGAATTATTTGGTAGAAGCGAAAGAGCTCTTTCAAATTTTACATCCGTACACCCAAAATATTCATTAGTGTAACTCTCCTATAATGACCTACTTAACTTGGTTGGTGGGAAGTGAATCAAAGTAAATGACTTGTAAAAAATAAATTATACTACAGAAAGAAGATGGTTATAGATCGATTATATACGTGTATTTGTTTTAAAAAAGTTTTTTTTTATTTTAAATTACCTTTCCATTTAAATCCTTTATTATGCTAGTTTTTAGGCCAATTGAGAGTAGTCCTTCAATATACCCTTCATATGTGTATTGGTGACCTTTCCTCTTCTGGTCTTCTTCTTTTTCTTTTCCTCTTGCTTTGGAATACGCTTGATTTCCATAGGGTCTGCTCCAGTAGGCTTTAAGTGATGATCCACAAGAGCTTGATATAACGAATCTCTTTCTGGAATTTTGATATTACCCCACATTTCACAAAATTCTTCGTCAATTTTACCCAAGTCTCCACCAAAATTAGCCCAAATCAATCTAGGACTATTTTCCTTTTTAGTTCTAAGTACTAGAATTCTTCCTTCACTTTCAAGCTCATTAATTGCCTCCAAGCAACCACTCCAACCATCTTTTAATTCTTTAACTGAAACACCTTTAAAAGTAGGTTGCAGTCTTAAATAATTCAAAAGATCATCCAGTGATCTAATGTTATGTAATGAAACATACTCAAGAGTATCTTCAGCTTTATCATATTTAATTCTATCAATTTCTTTAAGTAATGGGAGTAAAGTCTGTTGAATATCAAAGGCCAAATGATCTTGAAGCTTCACCACTTTCACAGGTGCATTCTGTTGTTTGATATATTCTACTGCCAAATGTAATTGAGTCAGTAGATGTGACCCACTGACACCAGAGTTTTGAATCCTTTGCTTCTTAAAAGATTCCGCCACCGAATCTGGTTTTGGACGCTTTTTCTCTACTCTTTCTGGCAGCCTCGTGGAAGCAGGTGAAGGAGTTTGGATAATCCTACGAGGTGCTATGAAAGAAGGACCATTTCTGATCTTATTCTTAAACGCGTTAAGCTGTGCAGAAAGATCGGACATGGAGCTGGTTTGTGGGGGGCAGTTAGGGGCTGCTAAGAAGAAAAGTAGAACTGAGCCAAACAGGAAAATAAAAGATTGGCTGTAAAAAAAGTAGGAGGGGGCAGAAATGTTTAGTGGGAGAGGCTGAAAAATCGTGTGAACTTCTCATAACGTCCCATTTATATTCAATCAGGGATTTATGCAGTTTACCTTTAATTAGTTACCCGGATATTTGGCCCTCAATATATATTTGGTACTTGCCAATAAAATTTTTTATTTAGCCCACTCGACTCTTTGTCTGCCCTATCGACCTGCGTATCATATTGGCTAGGTAGGGGACGAACAGTGGAGTGCAGAATAAAACCCAGCTCTAAAACCATCGCTGAGAGGTCGCCATATTTTTTTGGCTGATCCATGACACGGTGATGACCTGACGTCTGGAACACCTTTTTCTATGTATTTCTCTGTATCTTCACTTTCCACCTCATCTCTACACAGAACTATTAAATTACTATTATATAATACACCATACATAAATAAGAATTACTCGATCTCTAGCTGTCAAAACGTTATCCTAGATTTGTAAAAAAAAAAGATGTCATTGGTAAACAACAATTTTTGAAAATCTAAGTTAGCAGCTCTCATCTGGGCTTGAATGAATGCCCCCCCTCCATGCCATGATATATCAATTCACTATTAGCCAACAAAAAATTAACCTCTTCTCCTTTATCTTGGACCCCAGTAATTCTCTCCAATACGACCTCTTCTTAACCGGTCTCGAAATTCTCGATATTCGGAGGGTTCAAGTAGTGAATTGCAAACAATTCGACTTCCCAAAAGGGATCCTTCAGAAGTAGTAAAATCAATTTGTCTTGCCCAACTAAGATTCTTGTACATTCCTGAATCAGTCAAGTCAACCATGAGCTTTTTAGGTGCAAATTGCAACTCCCCTTCACCATTAATGTCGGAAGCTGAATCAGCAACTATCATCGGAACATTTTCCAAAATTTCACGGAGAAGATTTTGGACCAATCTTTTGGTAAGCCAAATCATTCTCAGAAGAGAAAGATACTCTAATCCAGCCTTATGAGACAGAATAGCAGTAAGAAGTTCAGATTCTTGCACTCTAACTAAATAATCAGGTTTCACCGATTTAAGATTAAGATCCAGAAGGAAAACTCTAGAGTCACCACCATGTACAGTATATTGTAATGGTTTACTATGATCAGGAGGAAGCAACAGCTGATAAAGATACCTTCCTGGAACTTTTCTCAATGAGCTAGGTGGTAAACCTGAAGCAGAAATATCAGATTTACTACGTTGTGCCAGAGTTACCGAAGAAGACAACAGGGCAAACAGAATTGTTGAAGCAACATCACTTGGGCCATTAGAAGCATTTAGAATGGGCAGGCGATCTTTTGCTATCAGCAGAATGACTTGAGCCAAATCTTTAGGGTAATTATGAACTAAGTCATAAGATTCAAAACGATTAGCAACTTCAGGGGCCACTTCGTAATCAAGCAGAAGCAGTAAATTACCCAAATCAATAGCCACTAGATTTTGACAAATAGCTAAAACATGAAGTACAGCACCAACAGGTACATCTTTCAGCAGCAGATAATTGAGTAAAAGTTTATTCATTGTTGGATGTGGCCCAGCAATACGTCTTTGATTACTTAATGATTGAAGTTGCAGCAGAAGTGATGATTGTTTGTTCATAATTAAAGGTAATTCTTTGGATTCAAAACGGCGATCAAGAAAATGAGATGACTTCAAACGTTTAAAACCTTCATGTCGTTCATTTTTCAGGGATCTTTTAGTGAAAATTCGTGAAAGACCACGACGTTTTATTAATGAAGAGCTTGAAGAAGAATTCAGACGAACACTAGAAGAAGAGTTCAGATGAATTTTAGTAAGCAGGAGATTTGAATGCAGATAAACTGGATTAGTCTTATACTTCCAGTCTCTCCAACCAGCAACTATCAGTTCAGAAAAGCTAACTGATGAAGCATTGGTTAAAGGAATACTTGTGGTACTAGCAGCATTATTTGCGGCCATTTGGTTAAGAGCGTGCGCCGCAACAGTTTGATGCTGATGGTGGTGATGATGGTGTGCAGGATAGACAGCTAATAAGTTATTATTAGTAGCAGCATGATCCTGCATGTTGCCTGCTACCACACGGTTTGGATTTGGATGACCGTAAACTGCCACGTTAGTAGGAGCAAGGTTTTGGGGAGGAGCAATAGCAAGATTATTATTAATATTAACATTAACATTAACATTATTATTATTAATATTATTATCTGCTCTATGTAAATAATTAACTTCAGTAACTTCGGTTTCTTCATCGATACCTCGATTACCTTCATGTAAATCCAGTAAATCAATACTTCTTACATAGCAACCGACTGCGGGATTTATCCTTAAATAGGTCACAAACATATGGAATTTATAGGTAGAAGTAAACTTCAAATCAGCGTAAAGAAGCGGTTTTGAAACCTGATAAAAAGTTCTACAAGTAAGTAAAGTACATTTTAAATCATCATAATCCAATAAATCAAATATTTTGAAAAGCATTTCATGAGGTAATTGGGTTACTTTAGTCACAGAAGGAGGTATGTAACGTTTAGAAATAGAAATAGAAGGAGCAGTGATTGAATGAGCAGAAGAAGTCGAGGTGGTACCTCTAAATTGTTCTTCTATTCTCAGGGAAATCATACTAGTACAACGACTGACATCACTAAGGAGCAGTTTATATTTCATTTTAATTTTGGTTTTACCACCACTATTATTGTTGTTATTGCTATTGCTATTGCTATTGCTATTGAATATACTATTGATTTGATGACCATGATAGTCGCCATTAGCTTCACTCCCACTCCCACCAACTCGTAAGTGCTCATTTACTGCTATGTTTGAACTTAGAGCAGCAAGCTCAGCTCCACTCATAGGGATCAAACTATGAGTCCTGTAATCATAACGGGCGTGTGGGGTGAGTAAAGAGCGATAAGGTGGCAAGTATTGGTGTAAATCTAAGGTTCCAGTTGGAATAGTGGCTGCTGTCATATACTATTATGCTCTTCTTCAACTTGAAGTATGAGAAATAAATGAAAAGATCAATTCAAGTATTTATTTCCTTTACTTATTTTATATTTAAAATCTATAAAGAAATTCGTTCTAATTATAAGAACAAACCTTATGATCCTTAGACTGGGTTTTTTTTTTTTTAATTTGTTTAACATGTATTAATTTGGATTTTAATTTTCTGTTTTAGTCGCATTAGGACTAATTCTTGAAATTGGCCATAAATCAAGCGCGGCATCTATCGTGTGATAGGGGAAAAAAACAACGTCACGTGAAGATAAATATGAGAAGTGAAAAAAAGGCGGTGCTGCCATGGAGCATAGGGATTTATTATCATTGTGCTGCCTGCCACCACATGTGTCGTCAAGTGGCTACAACATTCTCAAGGAAAAATTTTTTTATTACCTGATAACCAGTGGTGCTATTGTTGAATAGTATTATATTAAATTAACCATTTCCAGGGGGGAGGGTGTTACCGTTGGTTGGCGTTTTGGCCAAAAATAAAGAAAAAGAAAAATCTCTGTTCTCCTACGCCCCTCTCTTGTATGCTCCTTCCCCCCTTTTTGTTTCGCTTACTCCTATTTACTTATGTGGAGACCCCCGCAAAATCAAATTCTTTTAGTGCTGGCAGGCAAGCCGTTAGACGTGAGTTCTTTTAGATAGCCATTTAATTTCTCGTTTTGCCCCGACTCGAATAAACCACGGCAAAGAGAGTGCCTATCATATTTCCTAATCGGTCTTTGAATGAACACACTTTTCTCTTAGATTAGCCTTTTTTTTGGAACATCTTTTGCCTTTCTCTTTTGCCTTTCTTTGTTTGGTTTTGGCGCCTTAACGACAATCATGATAAATTATGCATGTAAACTTGCCATTTCGCTTGTTATAAAAACAAAGTCTCAGTACGGATTGAACTAAGGGATACGCCACGATGATGAAAAAAAATTTATGTATTTCTGTTAGAATAATAGTGCAAGATAGATGTTATGTCTAATACAACTTGATCTACAAAAATATACCAGCAAAAAAAAAAATAGCAAAGTAAAGCATCCAATAGTAATAACATTGTAGGATGAAAAGGTATATGTAGAAGAAAGAGGTTGAGATCTTAGAAAGTGGTTGAGAACTTACTGAGAACTCTTGTGACTTAGAAGCAAGTATGTTACTACTACACAATGGTAAATCAAGTAAACTTTGGTAAATAATAGTAGACCCTGGTGCATGTTGTATGGCTGAAATAAACATGTAGATAACTGAACACTTCACAGATACCTCATATCAATCCAATTGCTCGTAGTTCCTCCTACGACGCTTCACCATACAAATTGAAACCACGCTTTTTTGAGCCACACTTCCTTCCACTGCAAGATCGGAAAAGACCTTTTACACCTGAACTGCATAAGGGCCCACGGGTTCCATAACTATGTACAGGATAAAAATATTGGATCTAAAAGTTTCAATGGTTCTTTGAAAGTTTGCATTGTTAATAAGCTTTAAAAGTATATAAGAAAAAAAAATTCATAACCACTAGCGCCTTATCAAGTCTCTCCAAATAGGTATTGATTTGTGGGGTTTAAACATCGTAGTTTATCTTAAATTATGAGTGAAAACAAACCAATCACGTGATCTAATATTCTCTATCTACTGTTTTGTATTTAATAATTGCATTAAATAAATGCATTTATTATTTTTGCATTTAACATTTTTTAAACCAAAAATTTATTTTCGTTGTATCACCGTTATAAAATTAAAAAAACCTTTTAAACCAGGAAATTATTTTAACGTGGGTTTCGAAATTTGTGCAGTCCCAAAAATAATCGAATATATAGTCTGGACTCTCGAAGCAGCAAGATTAATTAGAGGGGAAGAAGGGAGTGGAGAAGAAGAAATATTTAACCAATTAATTGATAAAAATATTTATTGTATGGAAATGAAAATGGGTAAATGAAGATCACAAGAATGGACTATTAATGCATACTATTTGTTTTGAAAAAAAATAATTATAAAGCGAGAAACTTAAATGCTTAAGAAAATAAATAAATAAAAATACTAAGCTGATCCAAAGTAACAACGTCCCTAAAGATAAGGTATGGTGTATTGATAATTTACTTTGAAGTTCGTAACGAAAAAGAAATAGTGAATGGAAACAGAAGCAGAAACGGGACCCATAAATAGAACTAGAACGAGAATGGAAAACACCAAAAAAAAATAAAAACCGAAAAAACTAAATTGCAGGCAATATACAGAAAGAGAAACAGTAGAGCGGAAATCCTTAAATTAAAATGATTCTATCTTTTTTTTTTTAACCAATTTATTTTTTGACAGTATCATCCTGATTATTTTCAAAAATCAATTTTTTGATTTTTAATTTTTGATTTTTAATTTTTGATTTTTACTGGAGAAGTTTATTAGAAGCATCAGGATTTTACTTGATATTTCATTTCAAGTTAAGAAGGCATTAGCAGCAGTATATACAATTTTAAAGTATTAAGCATTAAGCATTAGACAATAAATATAAACTAGGAAAGATAACAACATAACAATGATAATAATAATAAGTAGTATTGGTATTTTCTAATGAGTTTCTAGGTCAACATTTTTGTTCTCTGTCACCGTGTCTTACCGAACTAAATATGCATTCAGGGAAAACGAAAGTCCACAGCCTCCAAAAGATAATAATTAAAAATAAAAAACAAAAATAAAACCATTTCAAATAAGGAATTTTATGCAAATACTGTAACACCATGCATGCATATCAGGTTTTATACATGCAGCTGACGGCCATGAGAGGGGGGACTTTTTACTTTCCCTGACACCACCAGGATATTCCTTTTTGGGTATGCATTTCTGTGTGCACTCCTCGCCAATTTTGGACACATATATCTGGCTAATATTAGCTTTTCGGTTAAGTGCTTGAATTTATATAGATCCATAAGAAGGCTGTTCATCAATAGAAATAGAAGAAATAAACTTGTGTGAAAGATCGTAAAACTTATAAATGGAAAGTATAAGTTTGTTCATGAAATAGGAAGAAAAGATAATAGAGTTAGAAAATAATAAAAACAAGAAAATAAACACTGATTTGTCTCACACGCCATCCCTCTAGATTTACGGGCAGAGTGATAACATGGAAATTAAATAAAATTATGGAAATGTTCAAAATGTTGAAAAAATGATGAAAATGATGAAAATGTTGAAAATATTGAAAATATATGAAAAAAATGCAGGAGGAATATTATTATTGTCATCAAAAACCTTTTTCCAATTTTCATTGCTCTTTTTTCAACATCTCCTCTCCTCACCTTCACTTATCTCTCTCTCTCTCTCTCTCTCCTCAACTTCACCTTATAAATTCTTTCCATTCACCCAACCTGAAAAAAAGACATCATAAACACCTAACACCTATACATGCATTCTTTTTTTTTTATTTTTAAATTTGCTTATTCGAATAACAGGCTGATGGGTTATATTTAGTTAATTTTATTTCTTTAATTTTATAAATTTTCATTATTTTTTAATTTATTTTAATTTTGTTTTCCATTTTATGCACCTGAAATTAAATTGAAAATAGGTTATTTTTGATTAATTTTTGTTTTTGGATTTATTCTTTTTTATCCATTTTTATTTTTTATTTTTTATTTTGAAAGTGCTTATTTTATTGAATTTATTTTTTTGATATTCTACCAATCTCTATTTTTTAAAGGAGCAGAATTACGAGACACAGAATAAATAAAAAATTGTATCAAACCGGTAATAAACAAAAATTCAAACAAGACAATTATTTTTTTTGAAATTAATCCTTTTTTTTTTCATTTGACTTTTTTTTTTCGGTTTTTTTAAACTTGCAGGTTCTTCTTCCCAAGCTAATTTATTTATAAAATAGTTGGAAAACCAACATAAAAGCAAATCTTTTTTAGAATTTTCTTTTCCATTTGAATACTCAAAGATTGGTTCCTTTATTTAGAGGCATCAAATTTTTGTTTGATATTTTCAGTTTCAATTAAAATTGTTGAAGCAATTAGGGAGCTCCCCACCTCTGGCCGTCCCCTGATCCTATAAATTGCCTGGTTGAATTTGTCTCTGGTGCCTTTTCAAGCCCCCGAAAATCCCAACTTTCAGCCTCACCTTAACGTAGAAAGAAAGCAAAAAAATACCGATTTCTACCACAATCCACAATTAACAATTCAATTATATATAACCTTTTCCTATTGGTAATATCCTGGTTATAAACTCCCCTACAAACCTACACACCACACACTTGTTTACTTTTGACTTCCTACTTGTTGCAGCTCTTTTACCTCCCTGCCTCCCTCTGTCAAAACCCGTTTTTCAAGTTTCCTTTATTTTTGTGGTCCACCAATTTTAGCTTAGCCTTTTTTTTTTTTTTGCCCCTTCCTCCCCCACAAAAAGGTTTTTGGAAAGCAATCATTTAAAAAGAAAACCCAGTTCTACCCAATTTACTACTGGATATTATAAAGCTATATTATACGAGATACATAAGAACTTGATATCTACAATACTAAGTCAAGCTGTCTATACTTTTGTCCATACTGTACGATTTGCTTTTCGTTTTTTGAGTTTAGTTTTTTAAGTACAAATTCTAAATTCTAAATTCTAAAAATTTATTATTGTTTTTTTTTACCCGTTTCATACTTGGATTCAGTCTTGTTGTAAACACCCAGGGTAATATCTACTACTACTAATACTACTATTTAAATTAAACTTTCTGAATCCACAATGTCTACTTCTAAAGTGACGCCTTCGTACTACGGATATGTGGGATCCACTAATGACGCTCTTCTTATTATACAAGCAGTGATTGAAAAGCAATTAGAACCTATCCCAAGACGTCCTCACGAAAGAGAAAGAACCAACCTTATTAAATCAGGTAATGTGTTTGTGTTCATCGAAGAAGAATCTGGTATTAAAAGATGGACCGACGGTATTGCTTGGTCACCTTCAAGAATCTTGGGACGTTTCCTTGTATATCGTGAATTAGACAAACATCTGCTTTCTGATAAAGATGATAAAAAGAAGAAGAAACGTAAGACATCCGTTGGTGAAGATCCTTTAGACCTGAAACAACTTATGCCTCCGGCTCAACAATTACTTCAAAATCAGACCCAATTTGCTCCTGATGATTTCAGTAAACAATTGGTGGGTCTGATGCAATCTCTGTTTGTTTTTAAAGATCAAGGTTTAATTAAAAAGACTCTTTCTCTTTCTTTGAAAAATGAGCTGGACTCATTGAATGAATCTTCTGGAATTAAATCTAATAAGTCCAAAAGCAATAGCAGCTCTGGAAGTAGTAACAACAATTCTGCTTCTAATGGGAAATCCAAAAATTCAGAAAAAGATGACTCCAACAGACGAACCATCCATTTAATTTCTTATTATAATGCTGATGACGTTTTAAATGGTAAATTACAAAGACCTTCAGTCACTGATTTAAAAGATATTCAAATTTCTCTGACCCTTTGGACTGCAATGAAAGAATCTTCTTTAGGCGGTAAAATTCCAATTGAAGATGAAGCTTATTACTTTTTGGACACCAATTATCAACTTCAAATTATGCTGCAAATTCAACAACCTCCTGTTGATAGACAGGGCTTACAAAATGGAGTTGCAGGATTACTGCAAAATATTCTGGGTAATATGGGTTTGCTGCAATCTCAACAGCAACAACACCATTTAGGTGGAGGTCCTCAGCAGCAACACCTTATGTACATGCAACAACTGAAATTTAATCCAATGCATGTTTTACCTAATCCTTATGTGAAGGAGGAAGATCAACTGCAACATCAATTACAAACCTCTTCAATGACTGCTCAACAATCCGGTCAACCAATGCTCCCTCCTCCTCCTCCTGGTGAACTCACATTTGTAAATCCTTTCAACTCTCAGAACTCTTCTAATAATTATTCTTCTTTTTATAATAATTATTCGTTCCCACCTCCTCAAAACCAACAACAAGCTCAAGGTCAAGCTCAAAGTCAAACCCAACAACAAATCCAAGGAGCTCAGCAACCACTTCAAAATCAGCAACAAATTTCTTCTCAGGCAACGCTGTATCTTGATGGAACCTCTGGTGGGTACCAACATTACCCTCCGTTTCCTCAACATTTCCAACAACTCTATGGAACTGCAGGAGCAAACAGTCAACATAACAGAATTCTGAACCTGAGCGAATACTCTATGAATCTGAGCGGTTCCGTACTGCTGGTTGGTTCCACCGTTGTTGATGGTGGTAATTTGAGCAGTAATGGAAATGGAAGTATTCTGCTGGCCTCTGGAGGCGTTCCATCAACATTAGGAAAGAAATTATCAAGATCTAGCTTTTCTCACGGAAATTGGTTCACCACTGCCAGCGTTGGTTCAAATGGTATTGGTTTAGGACAAGGTGGATATGTAGCGCAAGCTCCTCCTCCCCATGCAACCCTGCTGCAAACCTTAAGTGGATTACCAGAATCTGGTTTACATCATCATCACGAAGAGAATACTAATCAGATTCAAAGAAATACATACAGTGGGACCACCTAATTTTGATGAACACTCCCAGCTTTTCTGTATAATTGTATATTTGTGTTTGATTTTTAACTTATGAGGATATTAACCAGGTCTGCTTGATCCATTCAGTAAGGAATTGATATTAATGAAGTAAGATAAATAATGTAAGTGATATGAAATAGAATATGTAGAGCAAGTAGTAGTAATAGTAACAGTAGTGAAAGAATATGTATTATTGGTATGCTGATCCTACATTCCGAAGAATTCAAAATAAAGATAGAATATATAGGACAAATTGGCCCAGCTTTTTTTTTCACTTTGGTCCCTAGACCTTTCTCTCAGAAGAATAATTTGAATTTTTCATATTTCAATACCTGGATACTTTGATATTTCCATATTGGAATTACGATAAGTCATTACTTTGATTTGTAATTTCGTGATTTGTGATTACTCTGAAGATATCATATATGTATTCCCGATATACTTCTAAGATCAACCTAATACCCAAATATGGAGGGTAACATGCAGGGGTTCTAAAGTCTAAACTGTGAGATGCAACTTAATAAGTGCAGCACAGTTGGAAGAAGTATTCGAAACAGTACAGTTGAATGTACAATGTACAAGACATACATGGAAATAAGAGCGAAAAATAAAAATGAAACAAATAACAAATAACCAGGAAGCGAAAATTGATTATTTTTATTTTAAAGATCAAAAAAAAAAATAACTCATAGACTTTGGGCGGGTGACTTGGTCTATCTAAGTATCAGTGGAAGGGTGGGTACCTACGTTACTAGTTTATCAGTAGCAGTTGAAACAATAATTTAAACATTTAAGAATTACGAGGTATGGAATAAAGTACTCGGAATCATTGGAATCAATGGAATCCATGGAAGACGTGGAATTGACATAAAACAAATAATGTAGTCCATAATTTCAAAGAAAGCTAATTAAGAAAAAATGAAAATGATCCTTTTTTCCCCCTTCAATTTTCCTGATATGAAGACGTAGGAATCGAGGACTGAAATAGAATCGAAAACTTTTGAATATCAAAAAATTCAAGCAATCTCCATATATTATTTTAATTATTAATTTTACTCATTAACTCTCTATATTAGATGTTGATTTTATTATTTTTGATAATTATTTATGTTTTTTTTTATTTCAAAAAATTTACTTTTATTTTTTATTTTCTTATTTTCAGACGCATAACCTACGCAGCTTGTAAAATAAAAATTAAATAATTCCAAAAAAAAATCCTGAATATTCTCAAAATCAATTATTTTTATATGACATGCATAATTTGTCTTGAATTTATAAATATTTTTTAAATTTATTTGTCGACAGTTGAATTCAACATATCACAATGTAACTAGTCCCAAATCTTACATTTCCGTTTGCGCCCTCCCCTGAAGTAATTATGCGGAGGAAACAACATGTGAAATGTGGTTCTAGCAGGTTCAGAGGAAAAAAAAAGATAAATAAAAATAATAATTAAAATCATCATAAGCACTTCTCTACATCAGAAGTATTACAATTCTTTTTGTATAGCTCAAAACATCAACTATCATTTCATATCTTAAAATCAACATAATACTTTTTCTTTTAACAATATTATTTGCCTTATGATATTTTATACACTTGTAAGAATGTAATTGTTTTGTACCGACGTAAACTCAATCCGTCTATTTATTTTATTACGGCCTATTTTTTTTCTTCCTTTTCCCCCGCTTCCTTTTCAAGTTGGTTTCTTTCTTCTTTTGTAGGCACATTTACGGTAATCACTTGACTACTTGGATGTCATTTCCCCCCAATCACTACTATATCATATTTGTAAATATGATTCTGAATTGGAAGGCTCTGACACTGGACAAACCAAATGACGCCACATGTAAGTGTTTGCTAGTTTCTCATAGGTCGCCAATTTATCTCACCCATATTACTAGTAACTTTCGTATGTCTCGTACTTCGTAATCTCGTTTCTTAGCAAACTATGGCGTTGAATGTATATCCAAACCCTTACAAGCGCAACAAGCAAGCACAAAAAGCAGGCGCAAAAAGCAGGCGTAAAAAGCATGCAATCGAAAAGCTTCGGGAAGGCTGGGAAATCTGTCATCAAGCCTTTCTTGTTTGAAGCAAGTTTAATGCTTTACGAAACAGCAACGAATTTTTGCTCTTGGCAAAAATATTTATCATCTTACAACAAGCTTGAATTTTTAAGTTGATAATATGTTCCAAAACTTTAATTCAATGGCTTAGCCTTAGTTTTTTGTACCTTTATCTTTCAT
The DNA here is from genome assembly GCA_030574355.1 of Kurtzmaniella natalensis. Taxonomy (NCBI): domain Eukaryota; kingdom Fungi; phylum Ascomycota; class Pichiomycetes; order Serinales; family Debaryomycetaceae; genus Kurtzmaniella; species Kurtzmaniella natalensis. The sequence goes on along the minus strand of JAJMEV010000040.1, from coordinate 115,348 downwards.
AACCTGTCAAAAGAAAACTATACTAAATATACTATAATTGAATCTAGTTACAAAGTACATCTTAATCTAATTTTATTTAACTTAGAAATCTATTACAAGATCAAGCTTTCTACTGATAACGTATGTATATATATATGCAGCGAAATTTGGATGACTTCACTAACATTAAATACTTTATACCTAATACTTCAAACGGATTCAAACATCTTTGAATAGAATAATGAAAAAAGAAACGTCAGTTAATTCCAATGCCCTACTTCTTTTTTGAAGTTTCATCGAACCATTTCTCTTTGATTTTTCAGCTTATCCAGCCAGTCCTTTGTCGATTTAATTTTATATTTCCATTTAATTCAATCCAATGGCTCCATTTTACCTTATCTGATTGAATTTAACTGAAAAGGGTTCAACACGTAATAATATTCCACACTGTCCTAATTCCAGTCAACCATTCTCCGTCTTTTTCCTCGAAAAAGGTCTGTCCAAAAGCTAATGTGTTGGTTCAGCCGTACTGTTGTTGTTCTCTTCTCTATTCTAAAGGCCCAGTCCCTTTCGTATCTGTATTTGAAAATAATCGAAAAATAAATTAATACTCTGCAGCTAATTCCGCATGAAATTATTTAATGCAACGCATCATCAATGATTCAATAGTTAATACATGGATTTGCTGCCTGGACATTGCATGTGCACTTTACTTAATTCCTGATATGAAAGGACCTTAATTTTTTTTTAAGTTTTCAAAGTAATCGATCGAAACTGCTTGAAAGCTTAATATATATGTGGGGATAAACAATAAGAATAAGACGTACAGGAAAATGAAATTTACAGATATTATTGTAGCGGATAATCTATTTTAGCTTATTATCCTACCCCGTCTTTGTCGATACTAGATTATTCTCTATGCTAATGGTATGTAGCCACTTTAATTGCTCTTTCTGGACCACTGTGGGTTTACTCATTCCTTTGTACTACATAGAAAATAATGAAACTTTGCAGAAAAAAAATAATATGATTACAGGAAATAGGAAAACGAAAAGTGAACTTAACACATCACGACCAGTAAGTGGTTTTGAACTATCTGACCCGTGCACACCATAAAAGTATTCTTGATAGCTTGGCTATTCTTTGAAAATCTTTCAAAGATTGTATAATATAATTTTTTTTTAAATAGAAACAAATACTCTAATTTTTAGTGTGGCAATGTAACGCCATATATAAGCATATTATAAACGTAAATCACTTTTGAAGCTGTTATTATCTTCACCAGGCTCGCCATAAAAATAACTTTTTTGAATAGAATAAGCGTAAACATAAACCTAAACGTAAAAAAAAGAAAGGGAAGCAGTAAGTAAGAACAAATGAAAGGACCAAGAAAGTACTCAATAACGAGCATAATAAAAATAAGATTTAGTTACTGGAATAAGAATAAGAATATGAATAAGAATAAGGATAAGGATAAGATTAAGATTAAGATTGAGAATATAGACAAAAGTAAAGATAGGAGTAAGGTAAGATTAAAAATAAGAATAAGATTTAGAATCAGACCTAGAATTTGAATCATATTAACGAACTTAATGAAGTACTAGAATTAGAACTAGAATAATTATTGGAATAAGTTAGAAAAAATGGCAAAAACTTATCATGAAAATGATAACCATAAGTAAAACTAGCATTCAGAATTGTCTGAGGGTACTTTAATTGTTTTATTATATTTTCTCTAGAACTTCGTACAGTAGACAATCCTTTAAAATATTGAATGCAGCTATGATTATCCTTACTAAAGGACTACTGACTATTTGACGATATTTTTGCAGAAGTGAACATAATAATGGTTACTATACAAATATTTCAAATTGAACTGATATACATTATCAATGAAAATAACGGTTTTATGCTACAAGAATAAATAAATAAATATGTCCGTATACTTACCGATTAAACGGTGAAGATTTACAATGTAACTTTTTACATTTCTTGTTAAGGCTAATTAGGTTCCAATTTTGGGTATTTAGTAAGCAAGTTGTATATCACAGTAGATTCACTAATGCTAATAAGTGAGCTAATAAGTGATATTACCAAGTTCACTGCCATACACAATATTAAATGGTACCCCCCCCCCCCCCGCAGGCCAAGACTAAAACTAAAAATTCATATTTAAAGCTATTGTTTCAATTATTTTTATGAAAAAGACGACCAATCGGTGACCACTTTGGACACTGAAAGCAATATTAATACTTAATTTTCTATTATAAAGTGAGCCAACTGAATATTATAGGGACTTTTAATCCAAATAATATGTGATAGGTTATTTTTCAGACAAATTTTTATGAAGCAAACAATATCTACAACGAATTAGGCTTTAAAGTTGTTGCAATTTGAGATTGTTTTACATATATCTCTTCGTAAATTTTCTTTAAAGTTTCTCTGTATGTGAAAATGTCGAAATAATATAAATGTAAGATACCCTTGATTAATATTATTATTTAATGTGTCGTTTAAAGTTGCATCTCTTCAATCGAAGCTAGAAAGTTAAAGATACAGGACTTTTTATAACGCAACCCAAGCAAATAAGCTTCAGTCGAACCATTTTTTCGAAATTAGTTCAAAAATAAAGCTTAGATTCAAATATTATAGAGCGTATACATCTGATTGCCACAATATACCCACTTTTCTTTATGTCAAAGCCGCTCCATCAAGTGTTTACGATGGAGAGGTAAACAAAACATAGAAAATAATAAAATAAAATATTGATCTTATTCTCTAGGATAAGCCTCGCCATTGGTATATGGGTTGCTAGAAGAACTTAACTATCGCATAGGAGTTGGCTTTGCCAAGTCAAGAGAACATAATCTGGCGAATGATAGGTTTTTTGGGATAAAAATTTACATGGTTTCAGTTTAGGTGTAACGTAATACGTAGGAGGCATAAAGCAATGACGTGAGACAAAATAAAAGCGGGCAGTTTACGAAGAGGTAAGCAAAAGCAGCTCAACGGTGGAGAAAAGAAAATATTAAAATGCCACTTCTCAAACAAAGACATCTCTGACCCCTAACTGGAATTGAGAATTGAAGAATTGACTTTAACAAAGTAAATAATAAAACAATAGAGATCGCCTAGAATCTTAGAACATATATTCTCTCCATTTTACCCCACCAAGTTATCAAGGTCAGTAAACCATTATTACAAGTAGAGACTAATGCCATTAAGTGATGGCAATTATGTATAAGCATGCATTTAAGCTATCAAACTTTATCCACAGAATAATGACATGCACATTATTTTGAAGACTTTCCTTAAAGTAAAATTATTTATATAGTAGCACCAAAAGCGTAACGCATAGTGAACTATGAAATTTTTATTTTTACGTATTTACAAGTGTATATATATTATGAAGCAATCATAATAATGATAATAAAGCTTTCCTGATTACAGGTTACATTAGATTATTCAGCCCCGCAATCTTTCTAGCTGTTTTCTCTTGTTTTAATTTCATGTGTATGTATGATGCTGCACAGCATGATTATTATCCATATTTCATTGTTCATGATTTTTTACTGAAATTTTTTATTTGATCCTTTAATAATATAATTATTTTTTCTTCAATCACTATTGCTTTGCTATTAGTTCTTTTCCGGATGTAATAATAGGTTTTACAACGTTGTCTTCAAATCTGTTTTGAAGTCAAAATCATAATTTTCGGCGAAACGATAGAGCCTAATTTGCAAACAAGAAATCTTAAAATGTAAATCACGATCGCCAAAGTATTTTACGATGAGAAGAATCGTAAAATAACATCTTTATCTTAGCCATCATCGGTAAGTGAGAGTTCGAGATCTGTGCCCTCCTTTCCACTCTTATTGCCCTTATCTGGAATAACTTGCGGCTGTGACGTCAAGCTGATATCTTACTCACAAGCCAAAACCCACATTTCGGTTGTGTATCTGAACTTTCCCTCTACCTTTTAGTTATAGGTTCGCCTATTATTCTTCAGCCACTCGATGCGTAGAATGCCTACCTGATAAGCACAAGAGTGCAGGAGGATCTCAGCATGATTCAATCCTTTATTTTTTCTCACTTGAGTTTAAAAAACTTAGTGCTGTATGGAATCTGTAATAGCCTTATTTGATATCTATGTGCTTCTTTAACTCTCAAGTTGAAATTTGAGAGTCTTGGGTTAAAATTCTTTTTTTTTATTTACATTAACAATATGTTAAAACGTGAAATGCCATACTTGCTAGAGTTTCGTGTTCCTATATTGTGGCTCGTAAAATAGGACCCACCAAATGGTAGAAAAATTGACAAAAATTAGCAAAAAAAGAGTGATTGGGAACGTGATCAAAAATATTTGGTTTAAAAAATATCGGTAATAAAATATTTCTACGACAATAAAATACATAATTATATTTTACTCCACAAAATTATGAATACGCAGTCCAACAAAACAATGGCGTTAGGAGATATGGAGTCACTACATTCCAAAAGTCAACAGATGAGGGACTTTTTGTCCCCCAAATTTTGCCAACATTTTCGATCAACTTAACAGTAGCGCTTAGCTCTTACAAAAAAAAACCAGGATTTTTGTATATATGATAGTATAGATAATTTTAAAAAAAAAGTAATAATGTCGTATCTTTTTGGGAATTTCAAAATTTTTCAATAGATTAGAGACTTGCAGAATATGTACTAATCGTTAGCCCCAACTATGTTGAGAATACCGAGAAGTTCGGTTTCGTAAATGCTAGGTACTATTGTTTACTACAAAAATACTCGGGAAGTTCTTTTATACTTTATTTCGAAACTATTTATTATACCTTACAATATGATACTTTTAACATCTACAAATGTTATATTATGGTATATCTATCGTTAATAAATTGGTCTCTCTAACTATTTTTCTTTTTTTGCTACACAACCTGGAAATCATTCTTCTTTCAGAGCTACTATTGTTATCTAAGGAAAACAATTATTAGAAACCTCTCCAAAGCAGGAATATCTGTGTGTGAAAAATTTTTTAGCGCTATGTATGGAAGTATATCACTACATATCAGCATAATCGCATATTGCTAGAAAATAAACCAGCTCTCAATAATAATAGTGGCTTAAAATTCAACAGTTTCTGCTCGACGCTAAATAATTATCCTAAAAAGTGAAAAATTGCCATGTTGCATTACAGGTATCTATTTTTAAAGTACTGTTTCATATATCTCTTGAAAAACAAAAGAAGCCATCAAACGAACCAGTGAATGGTATAAAAAAAAACAATAACATTCAATTCTAGATTATACTTTTTAAATAAATACCTTTTAATGAATTATTGTCATATCATCACTTCTTTTTAACACTTCCTACCTTTTTTAGCGGAATTGATCATCAGTTTAGGTCCACATGCGGACCGATAGTTGATACACTTATTACACTTTCTCCACATTTGATATGTACCTTAGATCAAATTTTTCATACCGTAGGCAGAATGCCACTTTACACAATCGGCTAGAAATATGTATACTAGTAGTGAAATAAAACTCTGCAAGTATTAAACTCTGCAAGTGATTGACGATTTGATCTTGTATTTCAGATTTATTATTAGTGGTTTAAAGTACAGAAATAAAAATAATATACACTTTACATTCACTATTATCTTATGGACCAGAAGCAAAATAGCTCCACTGTTTTCGAACAATCTCAATAATATAATCATGCAACTGTAGATAAACAAATAAGTCAATAATATACCTTTCAAAAATTCTAATTGGCCAAGAATTTTTGAATAAAGGATTCACATACAAATTTGTTAATAAATAAATAAAGATTTATATATCTATTATCATCATATGTATTTATTCCAATGCTGCATATCATTCTGTACCTATATTTATATCGGAACAATTGAACAAAGCTAATTTGAACTGACTGTAAACTTGCATCTCTAATAACCGTAATTACCCTATAGGCTAATATCTTAATACTTAACTTTAGCTTTGATCTTACATTTCCATTCGCTTTCAAACGGTAGTCACTTGCAGTACTTGATTTTTTCTGGAATTATTGATGGAAAGCTTTAACTACAGTTTAGGCATACATTTTAGTTAAAAAAACTGAATTTTTGAATTATAGGCTAACTTTATAGTTACCTTAGGATATAGATAGAGTTTAGTCTTGAAATCTAAGGGTAAAAAGGAAAAGATACAACTAATTTCTTTCATTCGATGTAGAACTTCTTGTCTTAACCGTCATTTCCAACTTAGTGGGGAAGGGGGTCTCTCTCCACTTTATTCTTCAGGAGATGTATTGCTCCTTAATTTAACCTTTCATTGTTCTCTTGCCTTGCAAGTTTTATTTATTCAAAGGGATGCTTCTATTACAACGAGTATTAGAGGTTTTGCAGTACTATTGTTGCTATTGTTATACATCTTTCTACCTTCAGTTATTTCCTGTTTCTACCTTATTCATTGTTACCAGGTTCAGCATTATGCCTTTGAATCAGAGCTCGACATTAAAACTACTAACTTCAAAACCACGTTCTTCAGAGAAACATACCCTTTACTCCAGATAAAGCATCTTTGTCATCCCCTTCTTCATACTCTCTTGCCAAAGAATCGCCATCTAATCTACGCTTCAACAAATGGTAACTCTACTGTTTACTACACGTCAGGCTCATATGATTATCCATTACTTTCTATTCTTTCTGATATTTAATGGCTCATTGGATATTAATTCTAAGCAAATTATCGTTAGTCCATATCTTCTTCTTCATTACCATCTTCTTCTTCACACATATTTTTTGTTGTATCCCAATCAAGAATCTATATGCATTTATGTCTGTTTGGTTCATTTTTGATACCTACATCAAAATCTTTAAATCAAACAATAGGCATCAAACTATATGGAACAATAATCTCAAAACCATTAATTTTGAATCTCATTCATCCACTCCGTTTTCAATAAATTGTCCTTAAAATCAAACAAGTGAATTTAAAAAAAATCCTTTAGATAATTTATTGTTCCTTATTAATCTTCCACTCCAATAAAGGAGCCAATTCACTAACTTTACCCAGTTTATGTTGAATAAACAGATGTTGCAATAACTCATCCGTCGATGCTCTATATCTTACATCAACACACAAACAAATCAGCAAAAATTTCTTGATACTATTAGATAACAATTCTGGTTTCTTCAATTTAGGAGTACCATTGGTAGCAATCAAGTATAATGCCTTCAAAGGTTCTTCATTCAAATATGGCGGTTCACCTTCAATCATTTCAATTGTCATAATACCCAATGACCAAACATCCACTTTTTCATCATATTCTTTTTGTTTGACAACTTCCGGAGCCATCCAATAAGGAGTACCAACCATGGTAGCTCTCTTATTTCTTTGATCAGTAAGTTTGGCACAGAATCCAAAATCAGTGATCTTAACATTACCTCTAGCATCAAGTAAGACATTATCAGATTTAATATCACGATGAATAATATGCTTCTTATGTAAATGCTGTAAACCTTTCAAAGTTTCGAAACAAATAGTCAGAATTTGCTTTTCAGAAAGTTTAAATTCATTATTTTCAATAACTTCAGTAAGTGATCCACCTTCCATGTATTCCATAATAACCCACAAATCTGAGTTACCTCTTAAGTAAGAATCCAAGAAATTTACAATATTTTTATGTTGAGAGTCCTTCATAACAAGAATTTCATTAATAATGAGTTCCTTACGTGGTTGAGCATTCAAATCCATTTGCTTAATAGCAACTTTTTTACCATCAGCAACAGTTTCTGCCAAGTAGACTGCTCCAGAAGCACCTTGACCAGCCTTTTCAAGAATCTTGAAGTAAGGAGTAGGATCATTGTGATTGACAACAGTCTTAAGCTTAGCAAGAACTTGACTATCAGAAAGCTTATCACGCTTACGTGATGATTTCTTTGCTGTAGTCTCTTTAGTAGTATTAGATGCTGCATTTGAGGAAGAGGAAGAGCTAGAAGCAGCAGCGGCAGCAGCAGCAGATGCCGAAGAAGAACCAATACCGTTAGAAGAATTGTTAGACTTTGCAGCAGATGCAGCGGCGGCAGCAGCAGCAGAAGCAGATGCAGAGGAAGTAGAAGTTTGAACTGAAGGAACAACATGAACTTTTTCCTTGATTCTTCTTTCTTCTCTATCTCTTTCTTCTCTTTCTTCTCTTTCACTTCTTCTTTGTGCCACTTTAAATGACTTGTATGACGACAGAGGCGCCGCCGGGGCGCTTTGTGGACCTGGATGAGTCGAATGAGGAGGCAGAATGTGTAACTTATTTAACAGATTAGTATAACCATCTTGATCACGCAGTTGTTGTTGTTGTTGTTGTTGTTGTTGTTGTTGTTTAGAATTCTGTCCTGAAGGAGCTGAAGGAGGCAACACTTTTGGTTTATAAACAGATCCAGAATCAGAGATGTTATTTGCCGAAGAAGCAGAAGGGATTCCTTGTGAATAGGATTGAGTATGAGGGTGGTAGGATCCATTTGAAGCAGATGACGAGTTATAAGAACTATCAGCAGAACCACCAGCGTTATGATATCCCTTTGGAGAAGAACCAGAACTGGATCCAGCAGCAACAGAACCATAACCAGAACCAAGTACTTGTGGTACAGAAGGTGCAGAGCTTGCCAGAGAAAGCTTTGGTGGAGCAGGAGCTCTTCTTACTGGAACCAATGTTTCATCCTTCAGATTCTTCATAAGGTTTTGAAGAGGAGAAACAGACATACCAGTTTGACTTTTAGAGTGGTAAGGAGCAGGAGGCTTTGGGGCAGCTCTTGAAGGTTTGAAATTATTGACGCCACCAGTAGGAGAACCACCCGTAGCAGCACCTGGAGAACCAGGGTGACTTTGATTGTTGTTCTGTTTCGGGTTCAAACCTGAAAGATTTTGGTGGATTTGGTTATCTCCACCCTTTGGATGTTTAGTCCATTCTTGAAGATTAACCACTGGCAGCAGATTAGGAGTAGGCTGGCCACTTCCATTAATATCCAGGTAGAATTCCAAGACTTCAATCACAGCGACAGGATCCTTTTTCCAATCCTCGTTTGTGATTTTAGAATGTTGTAACAAAGATCTCCAAGCATCTGGAAGACCAGTGAAAGAACCCAGAGCAGGATCAAAACCTACATGAACCTTATGAGTGAAATTGATTGGATTGGAAACTCCAGAGTTACCAGAATTACCGGAATTACCCAGAGAGAACGGAGAATTGGAACCACCTCCAACTCCGTTCCCATTACTGGTGGAAACGTTACCGATATTAATCAAAGGACATTTAACGGTGAAAACGTCAATCCAATCCAAATAATCGTTATTATTTTTAATCAGAACCAACATTGGTTTACCGTTATTTTTAGGAACAATTTCAAGAACATGCAGCAGCTTAGTGTTACCAGAGTTTGGTTTCAAATTGATAGCTCCAATCTGATTCAATGGGAACAGTAAATCGGGCATATTGGCTTGCAGCAGCTGGCTATCATAGACAGGTTGGGGCAACAAGCTTGGTTCACTTTTATAGAAATTTAAAGTCTTATCATTGATAACCATATATCTTTTATTCCATCTAAAAGAGGTGAATATCCCATCATCTTTAACGTGAACCCAACCTTGTTGACGTTTCTTTGGGTTGATTCTTATCATCAGCAGCAGATTCAGAGCTGGTTGGCCAACTATACCACCTACTGCTGGTGGAGGAGGGTTGTGGCTGCCAGCACCGGTGCCACCAGTGTTAAGACTTAAGGTACTGGCAGCGTTAATGCTACCAGCACTGCTGCTATTTTCAGACCCTGGAGGTGGGGGTGCTCTTCGGTAGTGTTTGATATCCGAGGCAAAAACAGAAGTCATTGGAGTATTTAATGAAGAACTAATTGAAGAAGTATATCAATATTTCCAAAGGATATGATTTGAATGATTATAGCTGATTGTCTAAGCTGATTGTCTAAGCTGATTGTCTAAGCTGATTGTCGGTTCGTTCAACTAGAATTCGAATGATGAAGTGTGGGGATTAGGGGATGATGATGACTCTAATCAACAGAATCAACTGCTTGGATCGACAAGAGCAGGTTCAGTAGAGGTCGATGTAAAGCTGAATGAAAGCTGAATGAAAGCTGAATGGAGGTTGAATGGTTGATGTAAAGCTGAATGGATTATCTTCAACAGCTAATCACACAAGCAGGATTCAACGGAATTTTATAACGGCAACGGCAAATCAGGGCAAAAAAATATCACCTAAAACGATTGAAAGGGGTTGCTGAAGTTATAAATATAATTATAAATATAATATATAGCTATGGCTAATTATGATAAATACGCCCCTTTTTTTTTGTGGTCTTTATTATTGTTTGTTGTTGATCGTGTTTTGGGGATCAATAAATTAGGGGAAAACGGGTCAAATCAAAGTTCTGTCCGCTCTAGGATTACTACCACGTCTTCAGTCGTTACAATATCTGCCCGCAATGTGTTGGAAAGCTGAGCCCGGCTTTGCTTACAATTGGTTTCTTGGGTGGGTTTTTGTGGTGGACTTTTTTTTTGAAGTTTTAAAATGCTAAGCTGGCGTTTTTTTATTTATTTTTTATTTTTATTTTTCCTGCTGTTTTGACTATTTATTTTTGGGCCCCTCTCGCTCTGGGTGGTTAAAGTCGGGTGTACGGGTGTACGCGTCTCTATGTGAGCTACGATGTGTGCAGGTCGGGGACTAAGCGAAAATCCCCTTTGGCAAAAAATAAATATTTTGGCAAAATAATATTGGGTGTGTGCATACGTTGTGCATGGGTTATAGGGAAAAAAGGGTAATGGGTAATCGGAGACAGGAAGGGGGAAGGGGTGGAGCTGAAGTGTATTTGAGTATTTGAGAGGGTATGTTGTTTGACTTTTTCAAGAAGTAAGTTAAGAAAAGAAAAGACTAAACAATTCCGCTAGCCAAAACTACATAAAAAGCTGAAAAAAAAAATAAAGGCATGAATGGATGAATAGCTTTGCATAAGGAGCTATCCCTTTTACGAAATTTTACAGGCTCTCTGCTGCTGCTACTGCTACCGGACTCTATGATCGTGTTCTAATTATATTATTCTTACATGTTATTCTTATAAAATCAACTGGCAGATTCCACATATTTTCTTCTTTTTTACTGTACTCAAATAGGTAAACAACAATTTCACATATGTTATTTATATTAAGGTTATGGTTATATTTAAATTGGTTATAGAAATATCGACAAATCTATGGTACCCTATTAGCTCATCATTAGCTTTTCGAAAAGAAAAGACTATCATGCAGCCTCGTGCAAGCTACGGACTAACCATATGTGTGGGTTAAACTAAGCGGTCAGTTTCCTGACTCAACACAAGTGCTACGGTTATTTGCCCATTCTCTACAACGATCCATGAGAATTTAACCAATACTGTAGTTGGCAAGACATAGCTTAATTCAAAATCAGAGGACCTAGGCATGTGGCCTCTAGTGTATATATGAATACTCTAAAACTCTGTAGTCAATAGATACCGTCTTCAAACTTGTTTTGAATTCGTTTCGGCTTATACCATATTTTGTAGACGATGAATCAAAATGCGGCATGTTTCCAAAAACAAAAGCCGAGATAGGCAATAATCAAAATTAAGAAACCCGAACATGGAAATAATGTAAAATAGGCTCAAAAATAAAGTGGGATTTTGATTAGACTCGGATGAGTTTCAGATCTAACTTTCTCTCTCTCTTTCTTCTACTATTTAAGTTAAAGAATGAAGTGGGGCTGGATTCCTACGGCCTGTGAATCTAGGATCCTCCCCTCCTTCCCTTTCTCCAGCAACCAGTAGTTTTTGGTGGATTCGTGGGCTCATCTGTTTAGTAGCTGTTTCGCACCGTGTTTGGTATCTTGCGTACTCAGATAGAGAAAGAGAGAACAATAGGAGAGCTTGAAGAAGCACTACGTAATCAATATAATTTATAAAAAGACACTTAAAACAAATTGTAGTTAAACAGCAACAGATTTCAAGTCATATGTCTCCTCTCCATTAGTTTTAGCTCTGGCCCAGTGTGTTTAGCTTTCTTGCTAATACGAGAAAATTTATACCGCTGTTGAAATTTCCTCTTTATTTTTTTTTTCATTTTTCCACTAAGGGGTCTTGGTGGTTACGTGCGATGGGGCATTGCTTCGTATTAAATTATTATTTAGCTAACCAAATTCAAAAATCTACATTTTTTCTCTTTTTGTTTTTGTTCAGATTTTAACAATAGCAGGAGATTTGTTATAATTAGCCATGTCAGGGATGGTGGAGCCTACAGTAAATTTGAAATCCACGCCTTGCGTGATGCTACAGTCATTTTCATGACAGGGTTTTTACCTTTTAACTAGCTTATGCTCTTTTAATTTTATTTCTTTCCTTTCTTTCAGTTCTTCCTTGATTTTTGAAAATATAATCTTCATCACATAATTCCACCACCATATGAAACTAACCTCTCTATTTGTTATCACCAGATCTCAGTTGTCCTAGGATAAGGGCTTGCTATCTCTCTATTTTACGTCTACTGTGTACAGATGCTCAGAACACCTTGGAAAATACCAAGCGATCTTTGTTTCATTGTCTGTGATTGGAGTCAAAGTAATGTTTCGTAATGGTCGTTACACAGGTTTCTTAATAAGAGGCATTAGCTTTGAGAAGTACATTTACAAGAGCTAGCTAGGTATATGAGGGAAAAGAATACTGTCGATAGGTGCAACACCCATTTTGTTGCAATAGGGGCAAAAAAAAAGTAGCTAAGCTATTGTCAATTTATATTATTTGGTTGCAAAAAGTTTGAACATTCTCGAGTCTCGTGCCGCTGCTCTAGATGATTAGCTAGATCACATTGACAAAAGTCGTGAACAATAGCTTCTATTTCTGGAAGAGAATGATGATAAGCTTTACACCAGCAGAATTCTGATACTGTCTTCGAGGATAGCCGGGGTTGCAGCTAGATCTGAAACCAGGCTGGATCGAGGTGGAAATATAATCGTGAGATCGCTAGACAACGTGAGTATGTAAGCAACAGTACGACAGAACAGCAGTACAACGGCACCACAGTGATAAGAAAGCAGGCATATGGATGTAACTGCAACCGTCTTTAACGTAAGTTAATACTTGCCAAATATAGCAAAGATTCGAAGCAGAAGTGGTGACCCCGTCAACTTAACGTAAGTTCATGTGCCGTTCTTACACTGTGAGACTCGTACCCATGACAACACTCTAGTAAAGCGTACAAAATATGCGTACAAGATAATCGTTTTGAGGTCATCAAAGTGAAATGGCCGCCCATATAATACAGTAAGTCAGCAACGTATACCCCGATGTGTTTCAAATCAGAGGTATGCTTCGGTTCTGTGGCTCAACTCCTCTTTTTCTCTCGCCATTACTTGCCTCACCATTACTTACCTCACCATTACTTGGCTGTCAACACTGCCCTTACTGCTTTGCTCAATGACTTCTCTTCTCTCGTCTCCATGCGACACCAACTAGGATGTTACGTAATCACAGTTGTTCTATGATCTAGCATATCACCTGCCAGCCCATGATGATCTGCCATATCATGTAACCTTATACTGCTACCCTATTGACTGCTCAACGGGTTTTACTACTATATCCTAATTATTTACTAGCTCTACAGCATTACTCTTTTTTTCAACCAGACAACATTACATAGTACTTCTGCTCTCTCTAATTACGCACTCTTACACACCCCAATTACTAATACTCACACAGCAACTACTCATCTCTTCTCCTTGCTTATCTCATTCCCTAGCAACTTAAACACTTACTGCTGCAGCATACTTATCTCTGAGTGCCACTACACTATCTTTTAGCCACTTACCACATACCAATAAATACCGCATACTTAAACCACAACATACTACCACCGCCTACAATATCTTAAACCACAACATCTACCATAACATCTACCGCAACATTTACCGCAACATCTACCACATCATCTACCACATCATACACCACATCATACACCACATCATACACCACATCATACACCACAGCATATCACCGCAACATACAACATATCACCACATACTAGCTACCGCCACCACCTACTCTATCGAAGCGTACTGGTCCTGCACTTTCTCCCACCGCATCCTATCAGTGCTGCCCGCCCCACCCCGCAGTCTCCCACTTCCCGCTTCAGCAGATCACAAATTGAAAGGCCCTTAAAAACCCAGCTTAGTCAGCTAGCAACGGATTTCACTTCCATAAAACAATTCATTCTGGTCCGTTTGAGAAGCTCTCTTGTGTAACAGTGAACCCACCAGCCACATAAGAATGCCCTTGTTTGGAAAAAAGAAGGAAGTCCAGCCCCTGCGCCTGCGACTGAACTCCATTGCCTCCAACGCTTCAACCTCCTCTTTCAAACTGCTTTTAAGGCTCTCCTCGTCCCACAACATCAGCGCCGGTAATGCCACCGCCACTAGCCCAACCCACCCGGCTTCTCCGTTGAGTCCAACGATCCCCACGCTCTCCAGTGGTCCCATGGCCCCTCCGATGCTTTCATCCACCCGGTCGAGGTCGTCATCTCTCCTGCCCGAACCTCCAATCCAACAGGACTTGGATAAGCTCTCCATACGACCCACCCTTGGCGGCAAGAGGGTCAGTACGATAGTGGAGACAAACAGCGACGGCGACAACGACTACGACGAAGAAGACTACTCCGAGGACGAAAACTCCGATGACGACGATGACCACCACAACCATAAAGAAGACGACGGCCATGTATACATGAAGGCCATGTCTCCTCATAACAACAACAACAACCACAACCACAACCACGATTACCGCCATAGGAACAGTACCACCTCTAACGGCAGGTCAGGTTCTGTTGCCTCTAACGGTAGATCGAGTTCTGTTGTCTCTGAAACCAAGGATCATCCATCCAAGTCCTCGAAGGCCAGTCTTACAACCAAGACCAAGACCAAGGAGGTATCCGTCTCTTCAGGATCAGAAGAAGAATCAGACTCCGATTACGAAGACCACGTCCACCCTATAAAGCCAAGAGGCAAAGTCATATCGGGCAGCTTCACCAGTACCGTCATGGAGTACTGTGGCCTCTCCCAGACAGGCCTGTCTGCTTCAGTGGTGGGTGCTGCTATTGAAGAGCTGAAACATACCTATTCCCTTCTTACTACGGTCAAAATCCACCAACTTTCTTGTACGGTCCATAAGGACGATAGAAGACTCTACCAGCCGTTGATATCCGAAGAGCAGATCGAGCTTATTGACGACTTAAAACTGAAGTTACTGCTTATCTTGAACGAGAAATCGGAAATCTCCGCCGAAAAGGTGGCTCTGAAGGGTAAATCCTTGTTTGATCGCTACGGAACCGTCAGAGATGTCATTGGTAGAGGGCTGTACGGGACCATCAAGATAGTAGTCAACAAGGATGAAGCCGGTAATTCTAACGGTAACTCTAATGCCAATGGTAACTCTAATGGTAATGGTAACGGTAGTGGTGGTGGCAAGCACAGCCGCCATAACGATTACTCCAAGAATATTACTTCTGGTGTGGCGTTTGCCGTCAAAGAATTACACAGAAAGAGAGTCCCTGATTCCAACAAGTTGGTGGAAACAATGGATAAGTTCATCGAAAGGGTTCTTTCCGAGTTCATAATATCCCTGACTCTTAATCTGAAGCATATCGTGAAAACAGTAGATTTGATGTTGACCATTCCAGACTGTACTGATAAGAAGGGAATGCTTTGCCTTGGAGACAGAAGTAACCTTAAACTTTCCCAGGTGATGAGGTGTACCTCAGGAGGTGATTTATTCACTTATATAACCACCAACAAGGATATTTCTGGAAATATTGTGGACACTTTGGAATTGGATGAAATTGACTGTTTCGTGAAACAGATAGCCAGGGGCTTATGGTATATGCATCAACATGGAGTGGCCCATTGTGATCTTAAATTGGAAAACATCTTGATTCTGTACGACGAGACTAACGGCAAGATGCTCTTGAAGATCTCTGATTTCGGGAAACTGACGGTTTTCAGAACCAAATGGGACTCGGAGTCAAGTGAAGATAAAATCCCTTACCTGACGGGCCCTATTGGTTCTGAACCTTACATTGCACCAGAGGAGTACACTGGAGAATATTTACCAACCAGGAAAGATTACTGGTCGTTTGGAGTGATTATCTTATTGTTATTCAACATCAGGCGCCATTACTACACAAAGGATACCGATATTGATACCCCTGGTGGATATCTTTGGCATCTGACTGAACCCAAGAAGCGTTCCTTGAATAAAGATAAGAAATGGAAAGATCGTGGCTTTGAAGAGTACATGAGAGATAGAATGAGCTGCGATTATAACCGTGACACCAAGGAATGGTTAATCAAGAAGAAGTCAGAGTATGAACCAATAGACCAACTTTTCGAAGACGAAGAAAGCATGGACGAAGACGATAGAGATTTCTGTGAGCTAAGAAAGCTCTTCATCTTCAAGTTCCTTGATCCTAACCCTAGCACCAGAATGACGATTGACGACTTTGTTAAAGGTGACTGGATGCGTGGGGTCGACTCGTGTTTCTAAACTCAACTCCTTTTTATCATTAACTCTTTTTATCATTTGTGATATAGCTTTGATCTGGATACAAACAGGGCATCGTAGAATAATATCAAGGTCCCTATAATTAATAATATCACGCTATACACATCATTTAGAGATTTATCATCCAGAGAATTATTCATAAAGATAACTGTATAATTATAGTAACAATGCATTCATAATAATAATATCTACATCCATGTAGGGGCTACTGCTAAGCCTATGGGAAAGGCTACGTCTAGCTACGTCTGGCTACAACCATTATTCTATATTAGCCGATCTATTAACTGTCATTCTGTTCTAAGCATCATCTTCATGGATGACTTTACTCTTCTATTGTACACAATACGATTTTTCATACTTCTGTCGTCTCTTTCTCTTTCTCTTTCTCTTTCTCTTTCTCTTTCTCTTTCTCTTTCTCTTTCTCTTTTTCTTTCTCTTTCTCTTTGCTATATTCTTTTACTTCATCATAATATTAACTCGTTGTTTGCAGAACCGCCTGGTTCTGAGTCGATCAGAAATCGTCAAACATCGACCCGTATGGGTCGGCTACGCCGCTGATACCGTAATCCAACTCCTTATCTTCTGGATATCTATCAAATTGGGAGGTGTCACCAACACCCAGGGTAATTGGAGGTTCATAAGGAGTTTCGATGTCCCGCAGCAAAAGACGTTCCCAGATAACCTCTTTAAACCACGGATGATTTTTAACGTCTTCCAGACCATTTTGTAAGTTACCTAATCTTTTCAGTAAATCTTTCACAATAAGTCTTTGTAATAAATCAAGTACATCAGGAGGCAAATAATCAGGGTAATTGATGGTACCATTCAAGATATTTTCATAGGTTTTCATCGGAGTAGGGTCGTAGAAAGGTGTATAACCAGTAAGCATTTCAAAGATTAAAATACCAAACAGCCACCAATCCACCGATTTATTATAAGGCTTTGTAGCAACCACTTCTGGAGCTATATAATCAGGAGTACCACATAAAGTATAAGTGACATCAATGACTTCTTTGGCAAAACCAAAATCGGTTAATTTGATGTGACCATTTTTATCCAACAAGATATTTTCCGGTTTCAAATCACGATAGATGATCCCCAATTCATGTAAATATTCAATGGCTAAAAATACTTCTGCAGCGTAGAACTTGGCCACTGGAGTAGGGAACCTTTGCAGCTTTCGAAGCAACAGGAAGAGTTCACCACCTTCTATATAGTCCATGATCATAAACAAGTTTCTGCAATCCTGGAAAGTCCCCCACATTCGAATGATGAAAGGATGTTGTGCTAATTTCAACATTCTACGTTCATCGTTGGTGTGTTCGACTTGTTTCATCAGCACCACTCTTTCCTTCTTAAGGGTTTTCATGGCGTAGAACCGACCATTGTGGATCAGTCTGGCAAGATGGACTCTACCGAAGGAACCAGTTCCAAGAGTTCTTAAAATCTGGAAATCGTTAAGGGAGTATTTGCCCTTGGTGGTGGTGTTTCTTCCAGCAAGAGCAGAGCGTTTGAAGTTATGGTTGGAGGCATGATTGGAGCCGGCAGCAGTCGCCGACGATGGAGTATGGTTTTCTTTAGATTGTGGTTGGTTCAGATAATGGTAGTTATTGTTGTTATTATTATTATTGCTATTACTATTGCTATTGCTATTGCTATTGCTATTGCTATTGTTGGCATCGGAGTTGGTGTTGGAGTTGACGTCCTGGCCAGGAAGCATTTCGGTGTACTCTGAGTTGCCGTTGGAATGGATATCGCCACCCTGTTGTTGTTCATGTTGTTGTAAAGATTGGGCCTCGGTAAGCTTTTGGATGGAGTTTTGGGTTTCTGGCGTGTTCTCCAAATGGTAGTTGCCGTCATCCATTTGGATATCGGAATCCCCCTGGTTCAGTGAAGACATTCTATAAGTTTCTTTTGGGGTGGATTGTATTTGTATTTGGGTTTGGGTTTGGGTTTGTGTGTTGTTTGGGTTTGTGCGTTGTCTGTGTCTGTGTGTGTATTCGGTACAGGTGGTGGATGAAGGGTACACAGAGAGGAAGGGGGTGTTGGGGTAGGGGGTGGGTCTGTGTAGGAAGAAGGAGGGGCGCTAATAAGAAGGGAAAGTTGGATATAACTTAGCGTGGTGGGATCAAAGGATTCTTATTACTAAATCGCTCACAAGCACACTCGTAAACTCGCAAGGATCACAGATATATCAGCTTTATCAACCAACAGTAGCGTGTTTTGGTGTTGGTCGGGGCCCTTCAAGTTCAATTTCAACTGCAAAAAAGGAAGAAAGAAAGTTGAAATTAGTTTAAAAAAAAGAAACTGAAAAATAGCGAGGAACAAAAATAATAAAGAAAATAAATAAGCAAAAAAAATTTAAGAAAAAAAAAATATCTGGGAGTATAAGCAAGTATAAATCCAGAAAATAAGTATCGTAGGGAGGAGACAATGACGTAAAGTAGTAAAAGCTCGAATTCCAGCAACAGACCGATGATCTGAAACGGAAAATAATTACCAGCTGCCGATCACACACCAACCAACTGCTGAATATATACTGGCGCCATCGCCCACTAATAGCTAATATAATCTAATATACTACTAACTGAAACTAACTGAATCCAGTCATTATTTTGTATTGGAGTGGCAATAGTGATTGTAATTGAATAGAGATAAATAAAGAAGCAATGAATAGATAATGAATAGATAAAAAAAAAGTGTATTAGAGATATTAAGATTAGATATAAATAATGTAATTGAATATGAATTATAGAAAAATAAAACAATTGAGTATAAAGAATAATATAAAAGAAACATAAAGAAGATAATTGAATACAATTAGATGAACAGATGAAGAGACGAATGTACGAATACACGGATAGATCTCTGTTGTCCTATATTGTCCTCGCAGCTCTTCGTCCACTGGATCCGTTCAGTGGCTTCTGTACAGTGAAAGTCACCTCTTAGCTAACTAGCTTGCTAGCGTCAAAAACTTTAAAAAGACAAAGAAAATATGAAAATAATAATATCGAAATAATAATAATTATCTGCTGTAAAAATTGTCCATCAGCAAGCCAATAGCCATTGGTAAATACATTGCTCTCTTCTTGAATAATGGCTGAGTTCTAGGTACCCCTCTTACGACTACATACATATATTAACACTAATATATATATGTAGGGGAATAAGTACCTTCATCGTACTCTTTTCTCTAAAAACTTTTAATCTGTTTAAGCCCCTTATTACCAGTTGAACTCATAAAATAAATATAAAAATAGCAAAAATAGCAAAAATAGCACGGAATTTACCAACATAAGATTTTTAAGAAAATTTTCTAAATAATATAAACGGCTCTTCTGTGCCGAACTGAACGGACGCATTGCATAATGGTGATAAGGATAACATAAGACTGGTTGGGATCTATACTGTAGTACATACGTGACGAGTGGGGTTTATGTTCGAATATATAATTTTTGCATAACCACCCCCAACCCACTAGATTGCTCTCGTTTCCTGATTGTTTTGAACAAGGCTCCCTCTTCGCTCCATTACCCTATTGGCTCATCCGATTTAATTGATGGTCGTCTTTAACAATCTTCAGTTATATTATTTTTTCCTTTATTTCTTTATTTCTTTTTTTCTTTTTTTGTATATACATCTCGTGCAACCAACAACCCACACACACCTTAGCAGATTCACCCCCGACCTTTCCTTATTTCGTGGTCTCTATCCGGCTGCTCTTTGCATTTACACCGCTTATACCGCGTATATTCCCTTGTTATCCCTTTTCCTCTTCACTTCTCATCCCTGTTTCAGCTATCTAGTCATTACGTAGGTAGTAAAATAATATTTGAGAGTGCTGGAAAAATTTCCTATTTTGGCCAACCACCAATAGCTATTACTATCATACCACGCTTGGTATGAATTCAATAACTACATGAGGGTCTCTCTCCCTATATATATATATATATATATATATTGATAGTAAAGCTTTATGTTTTCTTTTTCTAGTTCCATTCGTTAATGCCATTTTCAGCAAAAAGTGAAACAAATCAGAAAATCTTGGCTGCATCATGGCCAATTTTTTAGTTAAGCATAACCATGGACCTGACTAAATCGTACAGTTCTTGTTATTCGAATTTTTGTATTTATTACTACCTATATGTTTAGCAAACTGTTGTTTATTATTTATCTATTTTCTGTTGTTTCATTTATTAATTTCGTGTGGAAGTTCTTTGTTGATGCTACCTATCTCTAGCCGTGCCCATAAATCCTGCTTATCTTGCATACATTCAATGATTTAGATGGTACATAAATATGGGTACCACATAGCTTTGCTTCTTCCACTGGTGTTTAATATCCGGTAATTGGATGTATTAGCTATTTAAATGCAGTTATAGTATATGCAGGTAAAAATGTGGTAGTTGTTTCAGGTCTTCGTACATCTTTCCTTTAGTCTTTACAGTAGTAGTAGTTCGTGCAGCCTTCTTCCACTCTGAACCCATTCCCGCCTCCAACTTTTCACATCTCTACACTGCTGTTGGAATCAAAAAAATTTACAAAACATAATAATTTCTAATTTATCGTAATGTAAAATGCATCCGCGGAAACATTCAGCCCAACTGTTGTACCTTGCTATTATAGTCTCCTCTCTCTCTCTCTGCCTCTATTGTATACAGCTTGCGGCACTTCGAAATTAAGAGCTCTGGAATTTGAAAATTTCGTCAGATCTTCTGCATGGCTATACCAAAAAATATCGATCTGGATTCGAAGAAATTCATCTTAAATGGCTATGGATATAGTTACATAGAAATCTTTACTCATTAAGATAAACATGTATATTTGTTTTTTTACATAATATTTCAGATCCATGGTTCGTCGTATTCTCCAGTATCTCCTTCTCCTTCATCAGCATCATCTCCTGTCCTTTCTCTTACTGTACCTAAACCCGGTTCTGATACTGTTTCCGTTCTTGTTGCTAATCTTGCACTTCCACCTGTGTTACTGTTCTCTGGGACCATCTCGCTGAGATCGAATACTGGACTTTCATCTTCGCTTGCTGGTTTGTCATCTACGATTTTATACTTATACTTAGCTGCCATTATCAGGCCATCAGACCCTCCTTCAGCTGATTGTGTCATACGCCAGATATTACCATATGCTGTTTTCACATTCTCGTAAACGTCATTCCCCATAAAATAGTCAAACCGTTTGACTCCACTTGGTTTATGGATACCTAATTTTATTTCCAAATCTTCTAATACCTTAAGGAATCCGAGACTCTTTAAATACTCTGCTCTTTGTTTCTCTTCGATAAGGTCACCACTGTTGTCCGTCTTAATTCCATCATCTTTATTTCCTTTTAGTTCATTAGCTGTACTTCTCTCCGATGATTCATTGATACCAATACGAGCATCTGATACTTTTATGGTATTATACAAAGCATAATGTCCTGGTTTCCGGATCCTATTCTTCACATAAGTTAAATCGCTCAATATACAGCAAATTGAAATTTGTATCAAAAATATGTTACTGCTAGCTTGAACCACAGAATTTAAACCACGGTCTTTAGGACCAGAATAGCTTGTTATCAACAATGTAAGCCAAACCCTGAAAAGCTCTTCTCTTTGATTAATAGTTCTTGCAATTTCTTCATTCAAGTGACGGTTAACTTCAATGTAATTTATGGCTAGAAGCATTGATGCATAATCGTCATTAAGAAGTAGTTCAGGGATTTTAAGTGGCCATTTTGAATAATCAAAGTGGACTATACATCCAACTAAAAATGTGTCCCAGTTTTGAAAGGTATATTCGTAGAACTTACCAGCTAATTCAAGACACAACATCCTTGACCCTGATGTTAAATTTCTAATAATTTCAAAACTGATAACTTTATGCTGAATATCGACAATATTGTCCAGGAGTAAGTTTTCAAAAAATACTTCCCAAGGGAACCATTCCATTAATTCTAATTTGTTTTCATCAATTTCATTGTAAGTATAATTTTTTAAAACTTGAAGAACCACATATTGTATCTGATTGCTATATATTGTAACTTCATGATAAAGTTCAGACATTATCTTTAAAAATGGAGAGTAATTCACAATGAAATGCCTAAATGCAGAAAAATCAAGCACAAAGTTTGCAACAACTCCAAGGCATATCTTTTTATTTTCGTTTTGAATTTCAATTGTTGTTGCAGGTAATATAGTATTCAATAAAATTGTCTGACTGTGTAATCCTCTCAATATTTGTAAAATAGCAGTGACAAACGCTCCTCTACTTTCACCAGAGCCTTGCTCTGCCAGTTCACCACCTCCTATATTGCCAGAAGACCGAGTGTCAGGGGTAACTCCAGCTCTTTGGAAACTATTTCCAGATTCTCCCCCACCGGTAGATCTACTTGTTTCTGAATCTGAACCGGAACCAAGCAGATTACATTCCACAAAGAACGTACGGAGAAGAGATACACTTCTCAGTAACAGACGCATCAAATACAATGTATTGGTGAAAATAGGGTTACCAAGAAGCAGTACAATTGTACTTAATTTACGACGAATTTTTTGAATATTCTCTGGTCTAGCATTAACTAATTCCTTCGTGATTGTATTCTCTGTTAACTCCAATAAGAATTGGTAACATCGAACACTTTCGAAAACTACGTTTGCTAAACCATGACCAGCAATTCTACCTCTATATTCCTCCATAGTAGAAGCAAACACAGAAAGTAACATTAGTAAATCAGCCAATGCTTCATTGTTTGAATTTGCTGATAATGAGGATAAGGAGCAACTGTATCCTGGTAATTTATCTGGATTCTTTAAATTCAATGCTTTCATGGTCTCGTTGCTTTTGAAAAGCTTTATAGTCATATCTAAAAGTTTGGTATCCAGATTGGTTCTTCGAATATCGTCACAAAGAGGCGGGTACAAGGAACATAACTCGGCTAGAATTTTACATGGTGAGAGTAAGAATTCTGGAACTGGATGGTCCATTTGATCAATTACTAATTCAGTGATTCGAGGAAATAATTTAACATAGTTTTTGTACTTTGTTTTCTCTTCTACATTCTTCAAGTGGTTTAAATAAAAATGGATCAAGTTTAACGTTGCCACATTTAATGAAAAATGGTTATACCTCAACATAATCAATAAAGAAATATAGCATTTGTTTGGAATATCACCATCTATATCATATTTATTTCTCAGGTGAGCAAATACTTGAGCTGTAGATACTACAATCAGGTTCAATATTTGTAAATCATGCTGGTCAAAACTGTGATTGCTTGGTTCCAAAAATGGTACTATTGAATCATTTAAAGTTTTCAGCACATCATTTACATCATCCTCAAACATATCTGCCAACTTTTGGCTCTGTGATATACTTGAATTTACAAATATTCTATCACATTCATCAGTTAACCTCAGTAAAAGTGCAGAAAGTAAAGTGGAAACCCTCAATTCAAAATTATGACTTTGGGTATCACCAAGTATTACAGGAACTAATTTTAACAGTCTACAAATCATTGGTAGTTCCAGATATTCAAATAGAACAACAGCAGAGATCCATCGCCACCAAATTTCACCTTCTAAACGAATATGGTGACCTTCGACAAGACAGCAAAGGATATCCAATAGGTTTAGGCATATACGTGATAATTTTTCCATAGAGGCAGTATATATCTTGTTATTATTATCAAAATTAGTAGAATATGTACCTTTGGAATCAATTGCATCATTATTATCTTCAGATTCAAATGAGGAGCTTACGCCACTCAAATAACCCATATAGAAACTAAGGAAGCCTCCAATCAGAGGTACCAAGCGGCCAATTGTAGATAAAACAGTGCCGGAAACAATCAAATCACTTGATTTGGCACTTTTACTAACCAATACATCCTTCAGAAACCAGCAAAGAATTCTTAAAACTACTGTTTGGTTATCTAATCTTGATAACGTTTCATACGATAAGCCCTCATTTACTAAGCGATCCAAATCAATATTGGCTTCTTTTTGAAGTCTTTCTACAAGGTCTTGGTCTCTGAAAACTCGGAATTTAAGGTCTGTATTACCAATCAAGCTCGACCGAAGCGTATTGACGTCCAATGCTGAAGCAACGTCCATTGCTTGAGTCCCTTTCTATTAATACTACTGAACCCCTTAAGTGATTTCCGAGAAAATCTCTAGAATAGTGAGAAACCCTCTTGCCATTATAGTGAGAAATAGCCCTGCGCACCGGCTAAATAGCGTGAAAGATGGAAATTTTGTTAGGGGAGTCTCATGGGAAATTAGTGAGATTCCCAGTAAATTAGCGTCTTTTTACCCCACATTTCGATAAGGACGCAAGGAACAGATAAGAGGGAGAAGGAAAGAACAGGCATTGGTGAAGTCTACAGAAGAGAAGTCATAGCATATAATAAATACTTCAATCAATAATATAAATGTATATATAATATAAATGTATATCAGTATAACAGAGAGATAAAAAAATAGTGGCTTTAATGCTCTGGATAGGATAGAGCATGAAATATTCATGTATCAAACATACTCGAAGAATACCGCAAAATGTACCAAAGAAACATTGCTTGTCTAATCTAACGGTTCAGGCTAGGTCTAGGTCTAAATCTTGGATCTCCAGAACTTCTGAGCGTCTGCTGCTGGCCTCCCATTCTTGATATCTTCCGCCACGTGAGTATCGGCTTCTACTCTCCTAGGAATGTACTCTACAATTTTCTGAACTTGTTCTTCATCCTCTGCTGAAACAGTGACCACGCCATTTTCATCAGCTATAACGTAATCACCTGGGTGAATGACGGCTACGTCAGTATCAGCTTCTCCAATTTTCACTTCAATTGGTACATTGATTCCTACTACTTTAACTACAGGCCCAGGAGCAGTACTACCAACTCCATACAGCCATACTGGATATCCTAAACTTCTGTGTTCATCTAAATCACGAATTCTCCCCAAAATAACCGATCCATAGGCCCCACGATATTGAGCTCTAGTCAGCATAAGACCACCATACATGGCGTTATTAATGGTCACATATGGTGCATAAGGTCTTTGAAGTGATAAAGGTAACCCCATAACAAGCATACTACCTTCAGGGATTTCATCGATATACAGTTGTTTCACTGCCGGTCTCGGATCCGATTTAAGAGCATATAATACAGTATAGGCTGGACCAGAAGAAGAGGCCATTTCCTGGTTAACCAGTTTCGATCTCTGGACCAAATTTGGAATATACCCTCCTGACTTCACTCCAGAGTTTACTAATGCATCTGAAACATCACAGGGGGTATAATGTGAGAGAATTGTGGCTATTTCTTTACGACCTGGCATCCTTAACAAGTTGAACTTTCGATAATTTCGTGGGGTGCATATAATTCCTGGGGGGAGGGTTTATGGTGGGATTAGACTGTATATTGGTATATTGTTTTGTTATATACAGGAATATACACTTATTTTATGGATCAAGAGTTTATATGGGTGTACGGGTGTTGCACGTAGTATACCAGGAGATGGAACTATATCTTCAACAGGGTCAGTTCAGATAAGAATACTGAAATACTACAGTGGTTTCATAAAAGGATTTCCAGAAAAGTTTCCGGCGATTAATGTGATTATTTTTGTACTATGAAGCCAATACATGGCAGGATAAATATGGGAAGGATATATATATATACAAGATGAAACAGTCTAAGTAGAGTCAAAGTAGAATCAAAGTGGGATGATCCTATTCCAATCTCAGACGTAATTTTTCCAATCTGGAAGGGTCGATTTCCTTCATATGGCCTTCTTCATCGTATTCATGGGTAGCATTTGGTTCCATCCGGGTGGACGTAATACTGTCTGTAGCAGGAGCAGTATTCTGGATCATGATTTCACCTTCTGCAGCTTCTTCCTTTTCTATCAAAACAGTAGCAGCCTTCTTGAATCTCCAGCCAATTTGGTCCAAGAAATCAGCATGTAATCCGTAATCTTTCATAACTCTTTCTCTGGACACTCTTTCGTCTTGTAAATCGGTCAAGATTGAAGGAAGAATACGAGGATGGACCATGGTTCTTCCCTGTGGAGGAGGAGGAATATCTGAACGATTTTCCCTTTCTCCAAGCTCATACTGAATCTTCCGGTTATCAAGTTGTCTTACACTGGCGAACGATCTATCCAACACGGCGGTTGGAGTTTCTGATTTGATTTGAGCACCCAATCTCATGGCAGCCAGAGAGTATTGGGCGTTGGGGCCCAAATCAGGATCAAATCCATCTTTATGTTCATCTTGTTGGACTGCTGTGGGAGGCGAGTTCATATGGCGTTCACGGGCTTTCAACTTACGGCCTAAATGCTTAGCGTCGAAACCAACAATCTGGGCTGGTTTGAACCCGGTGGTGTGGGTGTGGATGGGGTCTGGGATGGAAGGGTCAGCGACTGTGCTGGCTGATTCAGGGATGGCATTATTATTGTTATTGTTATTATTACTTGGTTTCACCTTAACTTGCTGATGCTTAGGTGTGGGTTTTGGTATGGTGTTGGCTACACGGGGTGGCTGAAGCACTGCTCCCTGGGACATGGTGCCGGCAAGCTTACGGGCAGGTTTAGAAGCAGAAGAACCCATGGCTACTGGCGACAAACTGCTGAAAAACTGGTGACGAACTGGAGGTTGATTAAACAAGATCAAAAGAAGCTCAAAAGAAGATCAAAAGAGAAGAGCAAAAGCGGTGATCAAGTGAGAGAGGAGATGAAGTAAGCAAAGAGCAGCTAGAAGTAGGGTGTGTGAGAAGACAATACGGAGGATGGAAGAGAGTGGGACAGGTGTAAGAGAACAGAGCGATAGCTTCCTACTCCAGAGCCATGGGCCCTCGAAGTCTTCTAGAAGTTAATGCATCGAGTAAGTTATCCAGCAGATGAAGTAGTCCTAACTGAGCTTCACTTAAACTCTACCTAAGCTTCGCCTAAGGTCAACCTTAGTTTAGTCCAAGTTTAACAACAGCTTAGCCTAAGGTTAATCTCAGATTAACCTGGCCTTACTATCCTCTCAGAATTTTTGATGCGCTGCCTAACTGAAGAGTGGGAGACTTACGCAAAGAGACAAGCAGAGCGGTTGCAAAAAACATTATTTAGTGAGCACATGTGGGCTAGTGAATGCTGCAAAGTAATACAAATCGAGTTTATCTTAGCCAACTGAAACCACAGTGGAAAAGTGCCAAAACAAGTGAAAAGAAAAACAATAACAATTACGATACAACTAAATTAATCTTGAACTTATACTTGAATGTAGACTAAGCTAAATATAGAATACTCGTGTAGAGATAAATCAGCCTTGTGCTCAGTATGTGTTAGCCACTAT
Source organism: Kurtzmaniella natalensis (assembly GCA_030574355.1). NCBI lineage: Eukaryota > Fungi > Ascomycota > Pichiomycetes > Serinales > Debaryomycetaceae > Kurtzmaniella > Kurtzmaniella natalensis. Next base: position 87,423 of record JAJMEV010000040.1, on the reverse strand, counting down.
CATCGGTAGATACGGAGCTATGGTCCAATTGCAAGCAAGCTTTAAGGTACAAAGAGCTAAAACAATTGACACGATTGACAGGTAAATTCCCCGGACTTCAAGTAGGTTCCTCGGAACATTAGTGAGTGTGCTTATGTCCTCGCACATATCTCCGAGGAATAATGTTCCACAAGCCCAAGCTTAAACTTATAGGCATTTGTAATTTTAATAAACAGAGAGTGGTCTAAAGGCTATGTAATGACACTATTTAAGAGGATAGAGTTTGCCTGGTTAATTAAATTATCATCAACAAGAATTAATACATTTTGGAATATAAACTAAATAAAATCAAAGAAAATAAAATGACTAAAGTATACTTTATCAGTGGTGCCAACAGAGGTGTCGGGTTTAGCTTCGTTAAAGAGTTGTCTTCTAGAGACGACGTTATGGCCATTGCAACTGCCCGTGACCCTGCCAAGGCAACTGAATTGCAAAAGCTTAAGGAAGAACGTAAGAACACTGAAATTGTTCCACTTGACGTTTCCAGTGAAAGCAGCATTGATGAATTAGATAAGTTGCTCCCAAAAGTTGCCGCTGATGGAATTGACGTTTTCGTCTCTAATGCTGCCATTGCCAGATCCTTCGGTGTAGTTGTTAAACAACCAAGAAATAACTGGCTCGACCACTACAAGACCAACACTTTGGGAGCCATTTTTTTATTCCAAACTTTGTACCCATATTTGCTTAAAAAGGAAACTAAACAAGTTGCCTTTATTTCTAGTATGGCTGGTTCCACCAGTACTATTATCCAATTTCCAGCTTACACACTGAGTGCTTACGGTCAATCCAAGTCTGCTCTTAACTATACCATGAAAGAACTTAGTGTGGAACTTCAAGAAGAAGGTTTCACTTTTGTTTCCTTGCACCCTGGTTTAGTTACTACTGATATGGGTAAAAGTGCAATGAGTAAGGTTGAAGGACCACTTTTGGATTTCATGAATTCCTTGGCCATTACCCCAGAACAAAGTGTCAACTATTTAATGGCTATCATTGACAAATTGACCAAAGAAAAAAATGGACTGTTCTTGAATTACGATGGTACTGAACTCCCATGGTAGAGAGGTGTTGAAGCCTATATAGTATGCTGTTTCTTATTGAATAATTGAACTATACCGTCTTTCATTCCAACTGTAGGTTATGTAAATCGTACAAGTAATATTTCTGTATATTCTACAAGCAAGAGGTTAGATGATGCTGATCTCCAGCTGAAGAGGAATAAGTTCATCTATACTGAATGGAGTTTAGAGCCGGGTTTAGGAGGGTTAGGAACTGAAACAATATTCTTGTGGCCAAGGAGGAAGGGATGTTGACACATTCCAGCTATATGGGCTATTCTTACTTCCTACTTCCTACTTCCTACTGCCTACACTCGGTTACACAGATATATTTGTATTCTATTCTATTGTCCCTTCCAACAGAGCAAGCTATTCTTATATACCAAATGGTTACACACAAGATGATGGGGCCATAATTGAAGATAGCAGTGCGCTATTGAAAAAGATTGATGATTATGTGATTTTTTTTTTATTTAAAATGCAACTTTATAAGGTGTAACAATCTCTTCGACTGTTCTACAAAAAATAAACATGGTCGCCAGGAAAGCAGCTTGGAACTCTCTATTTTTTATCCTTCTTATCCTTCTTTTCCTTCTTATCTTTTTTATCTTTCTTTTCCTTCTTGTCTTTCTTTTCCTTTTTTTCCTTCTTTTCTTTCTTTTCCTTCTTATCTTCTTTAACTTCACTAGTGGTGTTAGCAGAGGTCTTGGCCTTCTTCACTACTCTAGCTTCATCGTAGTCTTCATTACCGTAACCAGTAGGGAAATGTCTCATTCTTAATCCTTCTACTTTCTCTACATCTTCTCTCGGTACTCTAGCAGCGTCATAATCTACAATAGGAATACTAACAGTTTCACGAATATTATAATATCTTTGCACTGGTTGAGATGATGGTGCAAACCCATTTTGTGATGATTTACCTTGGCTAAATACAGCGTATTGGTGGTTATCAGTTTCTTCAGAAAATACTTCTTCGTTGACAACAAATGATTTCTTACCTACTTTAACTGATTTAGGTCCCTTAAGGATAGATGTACTAGTAAATGAAACTGGTAATGACTTTAATTGTGACATTGGGAATCCTGATGGAGCTTTGATGATCCACATTTCCTTATGGTCCAACAGCTGAGGGAAACTAGCACCGTTGGCCTTGAATTTCAGATATCCAGATGGTAATTCAAAAGCATATTCTCCTTCAGAATCCGACCCGGAATCTTCTACGTATTTAGATGACTTTGGACTCATATTTACCACTCAGAATCCTTTGCCTTTCTTTGAAACTCTTTGGATTTTCCAAAAAAAAATTGTGCTTCTCCAAAACTTTCCCACTTGGATCACGTGACGCGATGAGCTGCCGCTGCCGCGATGCGATGAGAACAAAATGGGCCATGAATGCCAGAAAGAGATGAACAAGAAGAAGAAGAAGAAGAAGAAGGGTACTACGAAAGAATATAAGCTTGAATATATATTTATATATTTGTGTGTCCGTATTTTTATTAAGTGTATATAATCCTTCCATCTATCAATTCTTTGTAGGATTCGGATGCAAGATCTAAAGTCTGCACCCAGAATTAAATTAAGTTTGTGGCAAAGGAAGTGCTAGAAGTGTGCAGGAGATATGCAGTTTGAGGAGAACTCATGGAGAACTCATGAACTTATGGTTAACTGATGAACTTAACTTATGGTTAACTGGTGAACTGATGGAATTGGAGTAGTAAAAGGCAGTAATAAAGCTATAAATTAGCAGCCTATAATAAGGTAGGCTGTAGATTTTAAAACCACCGTATTACAATGTTCAAATGTGTTTTCCTTCCATCTAATTCATTCACATTTGCATGAAATTTGAAATTTTGCTGTTCTTATATAATTGTTCATAACTGCTTCTCTCTAAAGTGAAGGATAATAGTCTGACAGTCCAGCTGCACAGAGATGGTAACCATCAATGTAAGTGATAACTCCATTTGATTTTCTGAAGGTAAAGATATGAAGTAATCCCTAAAAATGCAAACACTAAAAGAATAAGCATGGTAAAATTCAATCTATGCAAAAATATAGCAAATTTACCCTTTTTCACTCTTTTCTTTCTTTTTTCATCATTTCTATTATATTTACGACTGGACTTCTTTTTCCCTCCTCCTATATCTATTTTACTTCCTCTACGATTCGGAGAATATTTTTGACGGTCTTTTTCAAGTAAGTCTCCTACAAAATAGGGGCCTAACATTTTCAATGCATCATCCAGATGTGCTACTTCTTCGAACGCCTCTGAGGCATCTATTCCACCACAATCAAAGAGCACTTCAGCACCACCTGGATGGTCACTTACAAAGTCGGTAACGTTGTATACTTTGTTATATATGACCATCCAGAGGTCGTCTGGTGTTTCATGACGAGCCACTTGCTCCAAGGAATACGTGGGCATGTGACACTTATTATATGTAGAGAATTTATCGATTTTGGTTTGGTTTATGTAAAAAAATTTCTATCCCCTTTTTATCCTTATCCTTATTGATGTAATGTTGGTTGCCTTAGAGCTTGACACAATTAATGACGGGGTAGATAAGTGAATATGTATTCTGTATATGTCTATTCTTGCCTTAACCAAGTTGTATAAACAGTAATTTATAGAAATATGCCAAAAAAAATAACGGTTATATGGGGTCGGGGGGTGTTTTGGTGTCTGGGTTTATAGGGAAAATAAATAAAAAAATAAAAGAAGACCTCCCAAAGAATGTGTCGAAAGAGTCCCTGGATGTTCGTTTTTTTCGGTGGTAATGTCGTAAACTAAACACCTAAGCGGGTCCTGTAGTTCTATTTAATTCCAGATTTCCTATCTTATCCACCTTTTAAGCCCTTTGGCTTCTAATGTTGTTACCCTTTAAATTTCTAAAACGCTGCAAAAGAAGATGGACGACAACAGAAGAAAAGGCTGTGTGCAGGAGTCGGTGTGATGCAGGACGCAGGGTTCCCAAGCCAGAAGCTAGAAGGACACGTGACAGACCAAAGAATTTGTATCTATATATATACGAATATATGTATTTGCGTGTATATATGTGCTTGAGTGTATATATGTATTTGAGTGTATATGTAGTTTGTGTAAGTTAGAAAGATTTACAGAAGGCAGTGTTGGTCGGGGGAGGGGCTGAGGTGTGTGTGTTCCTCGAAGAGAGGTTGTTTCATATACAGCGCAGAAAGGGAAGAAAGCAAAGAAAAAAAAATAGAAGAAGGTAAAAAAAATTTTGGGCTTTATTATTTACAAGAGGGGTGTTCTGGCTATCATCTACCTCGGGAGTACAAGCTCAATATTCCTTAGTACGGTTAAAAATAATCTACGAAAGTTTAGGTGGTTGCGTGTGTGTGTGTGAACTATTTCTTGTAGATAATATCGCTGCTAATAATATTTCCTAATAATATTCACTATATTTGCTAATAAAATATCGCAGCCGCTCTGGCTGATGTGAGTTAGCTGGTATTACCTAGAAAATATACAAGCTAGAATGTAGCGGAAAGAAGTCTAAATGGGTTTAAATGGGTTTAAATGTACAGAACCTGGCAACCTTGAAAAAGAAATATAGATAACACATTAAGGGGGGAGGGGGGGACAAAACTATTGATTCCCGGCATATCCCTATGTAAGGAACCTTAAGAAAAGAATACTAATAATGGAAAATACCGAAAAAAACTGAAAAATAGAAAGAGCGTTCAAATATTAAAGCTTATTATTGTGTGAAAAATTGAAAATGAAATTGAAAATGGTAATATCTGAAAAATTGATAATGATAATGATAATGATAATGACGATAAAACGATATATACTTGTATATGTACATATATGGATAGATAGATAGATGGATGGATAGAAAGATAATAATAGGGATTGTTCAGGATAAGGTTAAGCTAATCATTAGTATTGAGACCGGATTAATAAAAGTATCTATCCGCATATATCGTACGTAAGAGCATATATCCCGGCAATTCATGCCCTGGAAACATCAGTTCAATGTAAGATTATGTAGTAGACATTCCCGATGCACAAGCATGTCCCTTTCTATTGTGGATTACAATTTAAGCTAAAAAGCAAATATTTTTCGCTCTTCTGCGCTATTCGCTATGGTTATTTTGGGATGAAAATATATACTTTCCGTTTGTATATATCGATAGTGAACTCAAATTAAGCTCCACAACAACAAAGTGTGGCACTAGCAGGCAGTAACAACAAGCTAACCATCTCTTAGCAAGTATACATACAACATTGAAACAGGCATATTTTTTCCATGCTATTATTTTGAATTTATTCCATTTTAAACAAGCACTCTTATCCTGATCAAGCATTACCACAGGATAATCATTTCAAGTTTGGTCTTCTTTCGCTCTACCTCTAGCTCTCTTCTTGTACTCGTTGCTTACTGGTTGTGTGCAGAAGTGAATGCATATACAAGTATATACTTAATATATATAAATATAGATAAAATGCTAGAGCTTCAGCTCTATCGTATACATTTCCTGGATGTATCCTTTTACTTGCCTATTGGACTATTGTACTGCTGCCTTATGCCTTATATCTATACTCCAGGTCTTGCTCAATGCGTTGCTCTACCTTGTGGTATCTCTATTCGCACATACTCAGTGGAGTTGAAATATGAAACACGCTCTTTACAAGTACAAAAAATAACCCAAATATAGTTAACACTCTATAATCCCTCTGATCCCTCTGATCCCTCTGATACACATCTGACCCTCCCACCTGTAGATGATACTACTCCAAAATTTCAGGTTAACCTGCCGTTTACCTGCCACTATCATCCTGTTAAAGACCCACTGCCGTTGAACAGCTTGCTGAAGCTCGCTGCAACACCCGTACACACCAGTTCAACTCATACGACCAGAATTTCCATCTTCCTGCACATACAATGGCGTTCTGCACACAACCTCGTATCGCCAAAACAAAATCAGCAACGCCAAAATGATCCTTCGAAATCACCAATCGACGATTGCAAGGAGACCAGTAGAGGGTAAAATATTGTGTGGAAAAAAATGTCCGCTCTTCCATCTTCCAAAAAGACTCATCTGGAAAGACACAAGCAGATTCTCAAACAGCTTCTTCGTGAAGGTCTGAACAAGACCTGTGCTGATTGTAAAACTGCTTCCCATCCACGGTGGGCGTCCTGGAGTTTAGGTTGCTTCATTTGTATCAGATGTCTGGGGATCCATAGAAGTATGGGGACCCATATTCTGAAGGTCAAGAGTGTAGACTTGGATGCCTGGACCGACGAACAGGTGGCTCTGATGGTCCGTTGGGGTAACGATAAGTCCAACTTATACTGGGAATCACAATTACCACAGGGGTATATTCCAGATGGACTGAAGATTGAAAACTTCATCCGAACCAAGTATGAAAGAAAGAAGTGGGTTCTTCTGCCATCAATTCCTGATCCTCTGACTCTCGGCAGTACAGCAAGTACTACATTGCCTACTTCTACTTCTACTTCTACAACTGTTGGTTCATCATCAGCTCCAGCTACTTCCCATCAAAGTAACCACAATAACCTCTATAACAATAGCAATAACAATAACAATAACCACAGCCAAATAAACCGTGCTGGTGCCCCTAGACAAGTCATAAATAATTCAGCTTCTAGACCAACACAGAGCCCAGTTGGATCGGTGAAATCGGTCAATTCGGCCACTTCCACCTCCAATTCTAATTCTGGAAGTCTTCTTGACGACGATTTTGGTATTTTCACTCTGCATCAAATTCAAAATCAAAAGCTGGCTCCAGCCCAGAAACAACAACAACCGGCTTCAAATTCAAACCAGCAAGCACAGCTTCCAAAGCTTGCTGATACTCGTGCCGCTTCCACACCCCCACAGAATGCCAGACCAGATTTAAAGAAGTCTATTCTTTCTCTTTATCTGACTCCGTCTTCTTCAGCGCTGTCGATTCTCCAACGTCCGCAAGTCAACCAACAGCAACAACAACAACAACAACAGCATCATACATATAATAAAACCAATGCTACTGTTAATGCTAGTACTAACGCTAATGCTAGTGCCAACTTGAATGGATTGGGCGGGTTGAATAACGGGCTTAGTGGTTTGAATCTTGGTAACTCAACCCAGCAATATCAGACTCAAACAGTCCCGGCTGCCGCCAGCCACTCAATGAAGCCAGCTGCTCCACCTTCTTCTAGCCAAAGCACATCTTCGTGGTCAAACGAATGGTCTGATTCCTGGAGTAAACCTGCTGGCACCACTGCCACTTCGTCTACTCCAAGAAGCACCACCAGCTTGGATAGCGATTTGTTCAAGAACGTGTGGAACTAAATATGATACAGTCCTTAAAAGCAGAAAAGAGAGCTGTAACGATAGAGATTTAATCAGATCAAGAAGGCAAAGAAGAAGAGAATTTATGTCTTAAGGCAACTTTAGAGGCGTATATCATCATTAGGAGATGGGGTTTTCATAGTAATAAACATCAATAGTAAGTTACAAGGAATGTACCATATTTATATGTATTTATATATATACATATATTAAGAATAGATATAGATATAGATATAGATATACCGACAGTTTTCAAGAATAGACGGGTTTTTGCTGCTAATGACCACCAGTGGTAGGCAACCCAACGTAGACCTTGAATGAATCGTAAATCAACCATTGGAACCCGGTCAAAGTACCAATCATAACAATTCTAGTAGGCAATCCGTTCCAGACCCCCTTGAACCCGATTTCTCCATAGATACGACTCAAGGCCTTACCCAACAGTTCATTGGAGACTTTCAGGGCATTGATCTTGGAGACCATGACATCAGCAGGATGGGACACAACAGCACAGAAAATACCAGCGATGTACCCACCCAAGAAGGAAACTCCAGTCTGTTCTAAAGTAGAGTAGTAGCTCTTTGGTTTACCCAAGAACTCATAGATTTTTTCAACGGTTTTTTCAAAAGACGAGAATTTGACCATGGTATATGGGATTTGACGGGCCCACAATGGTCCAATCCCTTTATATAACCCACCAAGACCCTCTGCAGCAGTGATCTTACGCCAGCCGTCAAAGACACTACTGGCAAATGGAGGACTGGAACCTTGGGTCTTAACCTTTATAGTTTCCCATGGACATAACGCTATATCGGCAAAGAATTCAGCAGAGGCACTGGCAGCCAAATAGACCCCAGTTTGATATTTTTGGGACAATTCTGGCCCGATCAAGTCACCATAAGTTTTCTTGAAATATTCATAGAACCCGTACTTACCGGCCCCTTGGAACGAATACCCAATGAAAGTGGCCCCTACCCCACAGAAGACAGAGTCACCTTTGGTCTTCAAGATGGTTTTCCAACCTTGGATATTGGACTTATAAAGATGGGGGTCAATTTGTCTTCTGGTCTTGACCAAGTCCAATGGGACCACTGCCGAGTGGGTAGGACCACAGGCTATGACCCCACCAAAGGTACAGGCGGCGTAGTATTCCGGGGTGAAGAGTTCGATTTTTTTAGACGAGCTCATAATTGACTAACTAGTATCTAATATCTAATATCTAATATAAGCAAAATAAATTGCAATTGATCTAGTATCTAGGATCTAGGATCTAATAAACAAAAGGATAGAAATAATAAAAGATTGCTAATATTTATGAAGCTCAAGCTTTCCTCGTTTTAGGGGGGTTTCTGGGCCGAGCTGATTGCGGCCCATTTACCCGCACAAGATAAAACCCGACCAAACCGGCTATTTTTGGGGGGATGCTTCTTCTGCATAATGCGGCTTGTTCGGTGTGCAAGAGTTTGACAGCCGACGGAGGAAGAAGAAGAAGAAGAAGAACCGGCAGTAAAGAAGATATGTGGTGGGTCAATTGATGTGTGGAAGGAAATGTCCGAGAAACTTGGAAAGATGGATGTTTCGGGTGAGGCGTGTTTTGAAGGTTGGAGGTTGGAGGCTGGATGTCTATTTCGGTGTGTTTTGTTTGGCTCTCTTCAGCGCTTGTTTGCTGGAAGTGGTCGCTAGGCGCTCGGGAATACCAGCTGTACCGCATACTAAGCAAAACAAAAGCAGCGCAAAAGCAGCGCTAAAACAGCAGGCACACAGATCTCTTGGACTGTAACCCATGCTATCATATTATTATAATATTGTTATCATTGTTATGTTTATTATTTTTATTATTATTATTGGCATCTGTTATTATTTATGTACTGTTCTTTGTTTGTTCTTTGTCTGTTTCTATACTTTATCTCTCTTTGGACCATATTCCTGGAGCTACATGTGATACTCAGTGTGATACTCCAGTCTCTACGCTACATAGGGGAAATATATGGTTATATATGTGGTTGTCGCGTCCTCGCAATATATAAACAATTTCTACATCTACAATAAATCTAATTCAGTAACTCTATTAATTTATACTCTATATATTACAGTCTTTCGATCTCCCATTCCACATCAGTAACACTAACTTCTTCTCCTGCCTTTTCATCGTAATCATACCATTCTCCTTCTTCAAGATCAACTTCCTCAAATTTGGTACCAGATTCAGTCCCCTTAGCTTCAAATTTACCCTGAGCTTCAAAATCAGAAAATTCGATCCCTCTAGAATCAATTTGAAGCATTGGCACCCATTTTTCGTTCATTTCAACAGTGTAAACATCTCTAGTACGTTCCACATTAGCAGAATGAAGTTTTTTACATTCTTTACATCTAAATTTAAAATTAGTTTGTCCCTTTGAATCACCAGTATCGTATGTTTCAAATCGATTTACCAGGATAACCTTGTCGTTAGTGGTACGACATGAAGTACAAGTGACTTTAAACACGTACTCATAAGGTTCTCCCTGGGTATCAATTGGAGCAAGATCAGTGACATTAGTCAAAGTAGCCTTAAGCTTAAGATAGTAGATGGTCATATTTTTTCTTTGATTTGTCAATAGATTGGGTGCCCAAAACAACCTTTATATATCGAGAGTTCGAGATTATTAGTTTCTGATTAGTTTCCTGATCCGCTTTCAGTAAATGACGAAAACTCCTTAAAGGGGAAAACATCGTCATAATGATAAATGGGAGAATCACCAAGAGAAATCACAAGCACATGTGGGCCTTACAAAGGGGTCAACTCAGAAATCTATCAAAGTGGGAACAAAGTAGACACAAAGTAGAGACAAAGTAGAGACAAAGTATAGGTAGCGCAACCGAGAACTAGCCTTCCTATTGTATCGATGTGGAGCAAATCAGGAGCACAGAACCAGAAAAGGTACCAGAAAAATGTATAATGTGTAAATGTAGAAGCAGGCGCAAAGTAACATATATATCAAGGGAACAGAAACAAGAAGAAACGAATATCTGCAGCAAATTAAAAATTGTAAGCCTATTTAACCAAGGATTGTGATTGTTTTCCTCTTTCTCAGGCGAAAAGGCTCACAGCGTAGCCCAGTGGCAGACACCTTCACAAGCGGCTTCTCCGTGCCGAAAATCCACAAGCGAATAGGCCAGGAACAGGAAACACCACGAACCAAAAACAATCCAACTCCTTCAAAGTAACCCAGAATTACCTAGAATATAGATCTAAAAACCTTATTGGCTCCAGCCTCCTAATCTCCTTCCTATCTCCTCTACTTCCCCCCTCTCTCCTTCTCTACCTGCTGCCTCCAAATATCACCTCCCATCCTCCTCGCCCGCTCCTTCCCTTCCTCGTTTCCACGGATCCCCTCTGGTGCAAACGCCGGCAATTTCCACAAAATGATATCGCAAAATCGCAAAACAGCAAAATCGCAAAAACGCTTAGAAAGCTTTTAGAATTTTTTTTACAACCAAAAAAACCAGACATCAGATTGCAGTCCGAATTCACTGGGCTTGTATCGTTTGCTGCTGTTGTGTTATTTGTACGCCCTTTCTGGTGCACGAGAATAATTACTGGACGGATCTGTAGATTTTGGGCATAAAAACGGGGCTATACAATTTTCCTTCCTTTCCCCAATCTCGCCCTCTTCCCTATACCCTTATTGACCCTCCACCCTCCACCCACCGCTTCTACCACCCCACCCCCTAAGCCACGGGTAGTTTGCTGATACAGGTTAGACTTCCCCTGTTGGTCCTTGTGGAATATACTGGCGAAAAGGTACACAGCAATCAGCAAAATCCATCTGTATTCAAGCCACTAGAACTCCCATTAATAATCAAAGGGGGAATAGCATAGGTTACGTTTCACAAGAAAAGGATATCCGTGTATACATGGATTGAAAACGTAGCCGGTTAAGAATTTACTATATTTATTTGCTTCATCCTACCCTTAAGACACTAACGCCTAGTTGTCGACGTACATATTCATATTACCCTTCTACTACTAGTCTACAACTAGTCTAGCCTAGTCATATAGCTGTTCTGAATATCTAAATATTCGCCTAAGCATTAATAGCATCTATCTTCTGCATCCTTATACTCCAATTTATAAATAATTGACCTATATTTATTATGCCGCCTGGAACGATAACCAAAACCTTGGAAACCCAAGGCAACAACAATAACAAAAAGGGACATACAGTCAATGAGTTCTCCGATCTGATATACGATAACAGTCTTGAGTTCCACCGTGAACCAACTGTAGATTTCCCCATCACTCATAAGATCGAATCATTAGGTAATGTAAAACCGCCACTGTTTCTTTCCCATCTTCTGGCAACTCAGCTTGTAACTCTTTCTGGTGCTATGTCAGGTTTTCTTGCCGGGGTAGTTGTCTGTCCACTTGATGTTGTCAAGACTCGTTTACAGGCTAAAGGAGCAGATTCTTCGATCCACCCAGGGAAATATAATGGGTTTATTGGAGAATTCTCCAGTATCATTAAAAATGAAGGTTTCAAAGGTTTATATAGAGGTCTTGTACCAATAACAATCGGATATTTACCAACATGGACCATTTATTTCACTGTTTATGAAAGAGCAAAGCTTTTCTACCCACGATACCTTCAAGACCATTTTTCTACGTCAAACAATATGCTTACTCATTTCTGCTCAGCATTGACAGCTGGTATGACATCTCTGATAGCAGTAAACCCAATATGGGTGGTGAAAACTCGTTTGATGACCCAAACAGGACCAATACTAAGTGGCCATAAGCACGCTAAGCAGACCGATGGGGGGAAACCTATTCGCTCAGCATACTATAACGGTACGCTTGATGCGTTCCGTAAAATGTATAAAGAAGAAGGATTTAAAGTATTTTATTCTGGACTTGTTCCTTCTCTTTTTGGACTTCTTCACGTTGGTATCCATTTCCCAGTATACGAAAAACTCAAGTATATGACAGGATGTAATAATACCGTCAATGGAGAATCAGTTGACTTTTTACTTGGTCGACTTATATTTGCATCTTCATTAGCCAAAATGATTGCTAGTACAATTACATATCCACATGAAATTTTACGTACTAGAATGCAAATTAGATCTCACAATGTCAAACCGGTATCACTTAAGGCTTCAATCATCAAGATATATAGAAAAGAAGGATTGAAAGGGTTTTATGCCGGGTATGTTGTGAATTTAGCAAGAACTGTACCAGCTAGTGCAGTTACATTGGTTAGTTTTGAATACTTCAAGACCTATTTATTAGAAATCAGTGGAAAAACCTTGGCATAGAAAATGATGAAAGATAGGAGAGAAAGAGAAAGACAATAATTCATTAGTAGTTGATTATGAAACAAGTAGCATGCCTTTAAATTATTCTTGGGACTGTTAAGTTTGACTAAGTAGATCGATTGATATCGATATTCAGCTATATTCAAAAAAAAAAAAATACAGTTCCCATTATAGATGTACCATAGAGCAAAGTTCAATTAATAAGATATTTATCAAACATAAAGATGTAAGTTATCAAAGTAAATTAAAGAGTATTTATATATATATATGTATACATATATCAGCCTTACTGACGTTTAGCAGCAATGCACGAATACGACACATTCAGAAACCGATTAAGTCTAGTTGCACACGAGAAAGAAGTAAAAAGTGCTGCTTTGGAAAGTACTGCTTTAAAAAGTACTACTTTTAGCGTTGTATTTTGCTTCTTGCTTCTTGCTTACATGGATCATCCTATCTGTGACAGAAGCAGTCTGGCATTCCAAGTGTGTTAATTTGTGCTTCTAATGCGTAACACATAGTAACGCGGGCGTTTAGTATGGACAGGACGAGCATTTAATAGTGTCTTATCTCTCTGCTTGCAGAATATACGAAGAGTCTCGCTACAACCATACACCTTTACGCATCTATACCTCTACTCTTGGCAGTGCTAGGATACTACACCCGCTGCATTACCCACTTCTCCAGTATCCTTAAGACAGCATACTATCTACCATATAGTAATTCGGCGTATTCTCTGCTGAATACCCTAATTAGCCACTTAATGTAACTTACGAATGCATTCTCCATTCTCTATTTTCCAGCTTTGTCTTGCCCTACTAACCCACTACTAGCCCACTCAAGCAGTTTGCCTCTCGCAGTTTGTCTTGAACGTCAATTGCCAGATTGGGCTATTTTCAGCCTCGCTAATCAAACGAAACTCAAACAAAGAATCACCCAAACACCATCTTGGCGGACTGTCTGCAGGACTCAGCACCACTTTTATTTTGCTTGTAACAAAAAGTTTAAAAAACAGCCTGGCAGATTTTATTGATAATGAAGGCAGTAGGAGTCTATTGTACTCTTGCTCTTACGTTGTTGAGTCTGGTGTCCGGAACACCGGCTGCTATTGAAGTTGCCACAAACGATATTCAGAGTAGAAATGAAGGGGGCGCTAAAGGAGATTCCAGTTCTGATTCGGGCAAAGAGATCAAGCTTCCAGAACCACTTACAGAGGCAAATTTTGTTAAAGAAACCGCTGAAAAGCTTACTTTTGTAGAGTTTTATAGTCCAACATGTAGTCATTGTAGGCAATTGGCCCCGATCTGGGAAGAAACCTACCGTACTTTCTTGGATGAAATGGATAAATTAAACATTCAGATGCGTCAAGTTAATTGTCTTGCCAGTGGAGATTTATGTGAATCGGAAAAGATCAACTTCTATCCTAATTTACTCCTTTATGGCCCTGAAAGAGATAAAGATGGGAAGAAAATTGACGGGAAACTGAAAAACTTGAGCTCAATGCCCCGTTCTTTATCTAGAACTCCAGAAAACTTCATGAAATTCTTACGTAACTCGGTGGCTGAATATAATTCAGGTGAAATCGACTTACCAAGTTCTCTGGAACTTCTTTCTGTAGATAGGATGTTGGAATTAGTTGCTGGTAAAGTCGAAGAACCAATGTTTGTTTCATTTCTTCCTGCCACCGACCAAGAACTTGAAAATTCAATGAAGAAATCAGTAAACCATTTCAGCAATAAATGTGTTGATTGCTTTGAAATCAAGAAAACTTGGGATAAGCTTCTGAATCAAATCCAAAGTACTCATAAGACTGGTCATTTCAACTGTCGTTCAAACCCTAATATTTGTGAAAAATTGGGCTTCAAAGTTCTTGCTAATTCCAATCGTCATGCCGAACCAGCTTTTGCCATGTTTTTCCCTAAACTGGCAGGTTTGATTCGTATCAATTACGAAGGAGAAATTGATTTCATTGCTTTGAAATCTTGGGCTATTCGTGCTTTTGAAAATTATCATTATAACAAGGTTACCATGCGTTCTTTGGAAGACATCATTTCTTTGCAAGACGGGTTAGCACATGAACCTATTGAACAAAACTTACCACTTGATAATAAGCAAGCCCTTATATATTATTATGAACCTGATAAGGAATCTGAAGAAGACGCCGCAATTTTACCTTATTTACTAGAATTTGTCAGCAGATCTCCTTTCAATATCTATTTGTACAAGGCTAAAAAGAGTAGAAACTATGAAAACTTACTTCTTAACCAACAGAAAAATATGGTCAAGTTTATTAACCATGATGCCAATGCTAAGTACACTTTCAACGAAGAAATGAGTCTTGCTACCAGCCTTACTCTGAAACCAACTTTATATCTCTTTAAAGACAACTCTCTTATGACTCCAGTATATCAGAATTTTGCTGTAGATGATATGAGAGATCACAAGAAAATTGAACAATGGATTTTGAAAAATCAATTCCCTTTGTACCAGGAGTTGACCCCAGAGATTTTGGACTTTTATTTCTCTACTAAACTTGAAAAGAGGAAGAAGAAGTTTAATGACAAAGTTGTAGTTACTTTCATTGATTCTTCTGATACAAAGGGAGTATCAGCTGCTCTTTATAACATGTCTTTGGTTGCTCATGAATACAATTATATCAAGAAGAATTACTATTTTGACAAATTAGAAGAAGCCCGTAAAACCAAGAAGGAAGCAGTCGATAAGTTGAAGCAAGATAGTGCCTCCAGTACCAAGGTGATAAATAGAATGAAAATAGCTATACCGCATTTCTTTGAATATGATGACGTTCTTTTCACCTACATTGATATCAATACTCACCGTTATTGGGCCAAGAGACTTGGTTGGGATGTCAGTGGAAGAGATTACAAGAACGGTGATAGTATCGTTGTTAGCAAAGATAATAGATACTACTGGGATTCGGACTTAAGTGGACATCAATTGAAGAATGATCCTTTACTGATGAAGAAACTCTTGATGTATTTATTGGACTCAAAACTAGAACCAACCCGTAGCAAGACAATTCAGAAATTGGTGGGGTCCCCATACGGAGATTCGTTAAGATTCATGGACTCAATTCATAACCGGGGATTCTTTGGCTATTTGTTAGTCATTACTGTGTTATATATGAGTTTCATTGGGATTCAAAACTTCAGAAGGAGACGGATGGCTCTGAGTCGTGAACGTGGCCAACCAGGTTTAGGGTTGTTGGGAGGAAAAGTAGATTAGATACGAAATATAGTATAGCAGCATAATACGACATGAATTACAGATATTAAGAAAAAATTACTACGTAGATAAATAAAAAATATCATATATATATATAAATATTATATTGCTAGTATATTCACATACTTCTATTACATTTCCGAAGGTCCCAAGTAGTATCTCTCTTTGGCTTCTTGTTCTATGGTTTTACGCCAGCCACTAGAGAGTCTTCTAACCTGGAAATCTATTCCTGGAATGCCACAGACTTTACTGAAAGGTGGAACCACATACCTAGGAGGAATCACTGTTCCTTTCGTTACCACACAGCAGTCGTACACTATACATAAGTTACTCAATGTCACATTATCTTCAATAAGAACTCTATTTCCTATACTTGCACTCTGTATTTTACAATCAGACCCTATCATTGTGTACGAGCCTATCCTTGAAGGTCCATATACGGGTTCATTGTTTCTATCCTTATCCTTGTCATTATCTTTATCCTTGTCATCATCATTATTATTATCATTATCTACATCTATATCCATCTCAATTTTCCCATTTCCTTCGCTTTTCTCATTATCCGTTTTGCTTTCTACATTTCCACCACTGTCTTTGCTCAGAGGCTTTGTTTGGACTTTCGCTTCTTCCACAATTGGTGGATTCAACACCGTGTTTTCACCTACAAAGCAGCACTTGCCTATTTGGATAACATGGCTCGACGACGCATGGGATATCTTGCGGTCTCCAACTATCGAAACACCAGAGCAAATAGTAGTATGTCCACTGATGAGTATCCTGTCGGTCCCAGAAATGGTTGCAGCCCGAGATATCCTGTTCCCACTGGCAGTTTCAATCCACATGATTTCTGGATGATCCACGGGAAGTGTTGCAAAAGAAGTTTTGTCTTTGCTCACGAAAAGAGAGACACAGGGAGAGAAATGAGAGATAAAGAGAGAAAAAGAAGGTTTCACACACAACAGAGAACAAAGGTGAATGTCGATCTGGGCTGGAACAACTTAAACATGTTGAATTGAATTGCAAAGCCAGATCGATAAGCTAGCAATCTCTGCACGAAGTAAATTCTGCACTAAGGGTTAACATGATTGGCCGAAGAAATTTTGCAGGCATAATCCATAAGCTATTGTCTTACCCCCCACCTATTTTGCCCCAGCTCACTTCCTCTCCACCCACGAAATGCTCTCTCTACTTGCGTCCCCCGATAATCTGCCCCTCAAATCCCACTTCTCTCGGAACAATCTCCTGATAAGTAATTGCTGATGCACTGATGAACTCCATTAGCGAGTAACAATTGGAGAAATGGAGCAGCGTAAGCACAAGTAAGTCGATGCACAGACCAGAATTCAATCAGAACTGTTACAAGACCAAACACTTACCTGTTTGTACCATATTTTGAAGTCTTGTATTTCTATCATTATATTGTATTTTTTCTATCATTGCATTGTATATTTTATCATATTGTATATTTATTTCATATTTCATATTGTAATAATCGTATTTCATATCTTAATATTCTTATATGTTTATTCATGTATTTCGTATTTCACATTTAATGTATTCCACATCTAATATATTAAAATTATATTTACATGGTATTATTTTTTTTTTCATATATTCACATTATTCCTATCCATACCTAAACATACCTACATATACCTTTTAATATTTAAAATTTAATATTAACATGCGTTCAGTATTCTTTTATATTCCTTCAAATCATCAGATGTGTGATAACTCATCATGGATTTCCATCTTGCCTGCTTGACTTGCCTCTTGACTTGCCTCTTGACTTGCCTCTTGACTTGCCTCTTGCCTTTCTTCGGACTTCATCTCTCCTGCACTATCACTACCGCGTGGCGTTTAGATTTAGCGTGTCTAATTTGTTTTTCTTCACCTTTTGCGTGCGTGTTTTTATTTCTTATTTCTTATTTATATCGACCGTTTCGTGGGTTGTAAAAAAAAAATATTTTCCGTTAATTTTATTTAAACTTATCTTCAACTTGTTTATAAACCAATAATGGCTTTTAGAATTGACTGTGGCTACCAAAACTACGACTGGGGGAAAATCGGATCCAGCTCTGCTGTTGCCCAATTTGCCGCTGGTCTGAACCCGGAAACCAAAATTGACTCCGCCAAACCTTACGCTGAATTATGGATGGGGACTCACCCTTCTGTTCCTTCCATTAGCGTAAACCTGGGTAAGACTTTACGTGATTTGGTTGGTGAACAACCTGAAAAGATGCTTGGTAAATCAATCATCGACAAATTTGGTTCTGATAAGGAATTACCTTTCCTTTTCAAAGTCTTATCTATCGAAAAGGTCTTGTCTATTCAAGCCCACCCAGATAAGGCTTTGGCTCGTCAACTTCATGCTAACGATCCTAAGAATTATCCTGATGACAACCATAAGCCAGAAATGGCTGTTGCTGTCACTGATTTTGAAGGGTTCTGTGGTTTCAAGCCTCTTGATCAATTAGCTCAAACTTTGACAGTTGTCCCTGAAATCAACGAAATCATGGGCTCTGAATTAGTTGAAGAATTTGCCTCTGGTGTCGTTCCAGATGCTGTTCAAGGTTCCGATGACGATAAAAACAATCGTAAATTGTTGCAAAAAATCTTTGGTAAACTTATGAACACCGATGAATCTTTAATCGCCGTGAAAGCTGCTTCTTTGGTTGAAAGATCAGAAAAGACTCCAGAACTTTTCGATTCTCTTGCTCCAGGGTTATCTGAATTGATTCAACGTTTGAACAAGCAATTTCCAAACGATATTGGTTTGTTCTGTGGTTGTCTTTTATTAAACCACGTTTGCTTGAAGACTGGTGAAGCCATGTTCTTACAAGCCAAGGACCCACACGCTTACATTTCTGGTGATATCATGGAATGTATGGCTGCCTCTGACAACGTTGTTCGTGCTGGTTTCACTCCAAAGTTTAAGGACGTTGAAAACTTGGTTTCTATGTTGACTTACCTGTACGACTCAGTTGAAAAGCAAAAGATGCCATTACTTGAATTCCCAAGATCTCACGGTGATGCCAAGTCTGTTTTATATGATCCACCTATTTCTGAATTTTCCGTTTTGGAAACTCGTTTCAGTGCTGCTGGTAAGACTCAAACTCATGATGCCTTCCATGGTCCTTCTATTATCATTTGTACCAACGGAAGTGGTCACATTAAGACTGCCGAAGGTGAAGTTCAAGAATTCAAGAGAGGTTACGTATACTTTGTTGAACCAGAAGCTGCCATTGAACTTCAAAGTAAGGACGCTGATTTCACTACTTACAGAGCTTTTGTTGAAGCCTAAAGCTTGAGCCAACGAATAAATATATAAGGCTACAATTTTTAATATAGAGATACAACCGGACACGATAAATTAAATGTAGTTTACATATATATACACATGTATTAAAATTTACAGCCATTAGTTTTATATTGTTAACCTATTTTTTATCAATACCAGAGATGGTTGATCTTGTTAGGTTCATAAGAGGAAGCAGCTTATACGTCTCCCACTCAGTGACACTTTTCTGATAAAAATATAACTTGTCCCGATTTTGGAGTGTTCCAAAGAGCCAGAAGTCTTTTACTTTCTTGCCAATATAGTATTTTCATAAGGCGTGCGCTGCTCAATTGTTTTTGTAGTCCCACATCCGTACACCAATAACCAGACCAGAGTAATAAGCTTGAAGTGGGTTGCAAAGAAAACCATGGGTAGCTAGAGAATAGGTCAAAAGGTTTTTTTTTTTCTTAGGAACATAAAAGTCTAAGAAAAGATTCATTAATTTACTTTTACAAAATTGCGTATGAGAAGAGTCATTTTTAGTGATATATCAACCTGAAAGCTACAGTAACCTTCTACAAATTATTATAACAAAACAACAATGTAAAAACAACTAAAATATAATATCCGAACTTTTATAAATAATGAATATGAAAAATCAGCAGCAAAACCTGTTTCAAGCTTCATCCTTCAGACTTTCGATTTCTGCTTCTTCTCTTGGTTGGAGTGGGTATCTGTGTAACCATTCTCTTCTCTTTTCCAAATCCATTTCACCTTCTTCACTATCTTCTCTTGGTTGAAGTGGGTATCTGTGTAACCATTCTCTTCTCTTTTCCAAATCCATTTCACCTTCTTCACTATCTTCTCTTGGTTGAAGTGGGTATCTGTGTAACCATTCTCTTCTCTTTTCCAAATCCATTTCACCTTCTTCACTATCTTCTCTTGGTTGGAGTGGGTATCTGTGTAACCATTCTCTTCTCTTTTCCAAAACCATTTCACCTTCTTCACTATCTTCTCTTGGTTGGAGTGGGTATCTGTGTAACCATTCTCTTCTCTTTTCCAAAACCATTTCACCTTCTTCACTATCTTCTCTTGGTTGGAGTGGGTATCTGTGTAACCATTCTCTTCTCTTTTCCAAACTCATTTCTCTTGCTGCCTCATCAACAGGAATAGGAGAAGCAGCGGCATAAGCTGCAAAAATAGCAAAGAGAACAGTAGAAGAGAATTTCATTTTTGTTTGTAATCAGATAATCAGATAATTGATTTGAATGATTTTAATTCCGACAAAAATGATCCGAAATATCTTGAATTTATATTCACTTGACCATTTGTTGTCTGTATGGTCCCGGTCCAAAGCTGTCCCATAGAGTTCCCAAACTGGAGTCTTCGAGAGTAATCAACCCGCATTGAACGATGCAAACTTGATTAAGTAGAATGAAAAATAATACCGTTGAGATCCGAATCGGGTAATTTTTTAGATAGCTTAGCGAGAAATTGTGTTAGAGAAAGAGCAGTTGCCACACATCAAACAGTAGGGTATATATGTGTTATTAATCCACACAGTTACCTAGAAAGGATATCAATGGATATAATTAAAACGGAAATGGACAGTTGCAGCATATCTATGAGTAAAATGTCGAGGTCTTGAAAGTTTAATTTTGGCTGAGTACCAGTTATTATATCTTCTTCTTAACCACATTTACTTTTCGAGGTTCGTTAAATGGGACCGAAATCGGCAAAATTTAGAAATCTAAAGATGAAATGACACTTTATGGTGTGAAAAAATTCTGCTTTCATCAATATTTGTAGAATTTTGTATTGTCTTTTGTGTGTACACAAAAATAAAGGCGATTTCATAATGATTATCACATTGATAGACACACATTTGAAAATACCACCAGACCAAAGCTACCAAAGGCGTCAATGTGTTTCACAAAAAATTCAAAGAAGAAGAGGAAGAAGAAAAAGATTAAATCAAACTAGCAGATACGTATCTATAAAAGAGTAAATGTAGTGGTAGTAACAAACATACCAAAGTATATACCTAAAATTGTAACTGATGCCTGCTATGGTCCCTGCATTTCATACTACATATTCTTGTAATTCTTGTAAATCTCCGTCACTAGATCATTATATTTAATTCGCCAGCTAGATAAAAAATAAACCAGTGGCTCTATCAATAAGTGACACAGATTGATGCTTACAGATATTTTGAAGTGCACAGATGCAAATAATATCAATAATTAGCATACCAATGCGCTCATTTTGAAGTAAATGTGAAACTGCAACCCACAACCTTTTTGGCTTTCAAGCAAGGCTCATCAAAGCAGTTGATTTGATAACAATAGTATTTTTTTTTCATGGTTAGCTCCTCTTCCTAATACGCTAATTACCACATTCTCGAAGTATTACATGAGAGAGATTTCCAGTATGTATACTAATGGACCGTAACAATGAAGAAAACAATGAAATGCATTTAGTGGTTTACACAGATGAGATATGATCAGCATTGCATTATATAGTATTATATCAGTATTATTATTATATTATTATCAGTTTTTGCAACTCATAATTTTAGTTCATATTAGTGTTATGATATTAGTGTTAGGAGTACGTACTAGTATTAATTTTTTTGGAGTAGCGTAGCTGCAGAGATACGAGTGGACCCTTTCTTTGAGCAAAAGTACGGCACAAAAAAAAAGCTCTCAAAGAGACCACAAGCTCTCCACAAACACGCCGCAGTTCTCAGTTACAGATGGAAATAAACATTCCTACACATAAACTCAGCAAGGCTATTTTTAACACGCGTCCAAAAAAAATTGGCCTTCATATAAAAAAATAATACGAAGAAAAAAAACAAAAATCAACTTCTAACGAATTTGAAAACAATTAAAAGGGGATACATCTATTTTGCAAGATGAAGTTGGTTATTTCATTTCTTGTTTGTTTGTTTTTCAGTCTTGCTAACGCCCACAACGTATTGTTGCCACCATACGGTAGACAATGTTTCTACGAAAACTTGAAAAATGGTGATGAATTAGCCGTTTCTTTCCAAGTTGGTTCTCGTGATCCACACAATGCTGAACAAATGAAGATTGATTTTATTGTTTTAAGTCCAAATGGTCAACCAGTCTTATCCGCTAGTCAAATTGATCACGGTGACGAAAGTTTGAAGATTCAATCTAATGGTAAATATCAATACTGTTTCTCCAATGAAAAGACCGGTAGAGTTGACATTGATGTCTCTTTTAACGTTCATGGTGTTGTATACGTTGATGCCAATGATCCTAAGGCTGACTCTTTAGATTATGCTATTCAACGTCTTTCTCAACTTACTTCTGATGTTAAGGCTGAACAAGGTTACTTGGTTATTCGTGAAAGAACCCATAGAAACACTGCTGAATCCACCAACTCAAGAGTCAAATGGTGGTCTGTTTTCCAAATAATCGTTGTTGTAGCCAACTCCTTATTCCAAATTTACTACTTGAAGAGATTCTTTGAAGTCAAGACTGTTGTTTGAATTGGGGGGATTTTTGAGAAAATATCATTACGAAAATAAAGTATATACATGAATATATATAATTATATATTATCTTATATGTATTGGGTATAGTAAAATAAGGATTCCATAAACATTAACTTGGGTTTAAACTATTGAATAACTCGTGAAATGAAGTAGATAAAGAATAAAGAATAAAAGAAGAAGAAGAAGAAGAAGAAGAAGAAGAATATTTCGTAGAGTAATTGTACGATATACCCCAAAAAACCACTATATGTAGACCCATTTAACTCAGAAGGCAGCCCTGGCCCTTTCCAAAGGTCAAAGTAAATGGCTGGAAACATGATCACTTCACTGATTTTCGAAGAAAACAAATTTTTCTTCGAGTTTTTGGTATCAAACTGTAGAACTGAATCTGGGGGCCCGACTTATGTATGTAACAACTATGTTCAGATTAAAACTCGTAGAGATAAATCGTTTATTAACTTATTATACTTATATGCAGTCACCAATTACGAGTGATGGCGCCAATAATCGGCTATAAACGAAGAAAACAGTGGTCAATTGGCCGAATTTCCTGCTTTGGTTAATACCGAAATGTCCGTACAATCTACAGCTACCCCCTACACTTACGGATATCCTAATAGCATACGAATTAGTGGAGCAGTTCGAAAAAAGGGCAAAAAAACGTGCAAAAAAGTCGTCCTGAAAAAAAGTCGATTTTCTGAATATTGAGATTTTTGATAGTTTTAAGCTACCAAAATGTAGAGACGACTAATAGGCCCACGCAATTGAAGTTTGAATCCCACTAAAATTCGTGGAGTGGTTGCAAGATATAGGCCAAAAAACACCAAAAAAACGCTACCTGCAGGAAATCGTGAAGTCCATTTTTGGACTTCATCGTCTATATCTAAACACCACACCACCAATTTTGGGTGAAACCGCCATTCAAATTAATGGCGTATAGCTTAATTACAGGGCTACAAGTAACACTAATTAAAAGTATAAAAACACCTAAATTCGTAGAGTAATTGCTCGATATAAATACACAAACGCACTTTTGAGGCACCGATGCAACCCAAATAGGCAACTGACCTTGGCCAAGGGCCACAGTAAATGGCTGGCAACATGGTCAATTCGCTGATTTTTGAATTTTTTTTTCTTCGAGTTTTTGGTACCAAACTGTAGAGCTGAAGCTGGGGTCCTGGCAAACATAGATGCTAGTCAGATCAAAACTCGTGGAAAAAAAGCATTTTGAATATAACACCCGTGCATCATATGCAGGCAGCCCTGGCACCAAAATGCAGCCTAAACTGTACAAGTAAACACCATGGCGCCAGTTTTGGGTGCAACCAACAGCACAGTTTTTGGAACTGTAGCCCCATTATAGTGCTACAAGATAAATTGTCTACAACCTCCAAAAAACCAACTTTCGTAGAGTAATTGTACGATATACCCAAAAAACCACTATATACATGTTGTTTAGAGACTTATATGCAATACACCTATGGGTTTGTGAAATATTCAGAATGCAGTATCGTTTGCCTTGTCAATGTTCGGCGTAATGTTTCGTATATGTGAATTCTTAGGCTTATTTGCATTTTCTACGTAAAAGTTTCCATGCGTATAGCCGTGTAGATATATAATTCGGCATTGTATGAAGCTCAGTAGAAGGTATTAGCATTTATTAGAATTACTGTTTAATGGAGTTTGCAGTATTCAATGCATATACTGATCATTTCTATTTCTGTTCAGTATACATGTCACATATCTGTTCTGGAGTAAGCCAAGCTACAAACACACCAATCTCTATAATGAAAAAAGGATGAAGACACAAATAAAATTGATTCTAGAAATAGACACAAATAGTGAGACAGAAAAAGTGAGACACAATTATAGAAACACAAATAGAGAACCACAAATAGTGAGACACAAATAGTGAGACGCAAATAGTGAGACACAAATAGTGAAACACAAGTAGAGAGACGCATGCAGAGACCCACCGTAAAGTTCACTCAAGACGTTCTTTTTCGTTGTTGCACAAATGATTGCAGTAATACAGGTAGGTGAATCTAGGAAAAAAAATAGGGAAGGCAATAGCGAAGAAGTGGCTGGGTGATCTTGAAAAAAGTGATAAAAAAGATAAACAAGGTAATATTATTGCCATCTTTCCAAGAAGAAATATGTATATTAAACTTCTCTTCTTCTTCTTAACTCTCAGAGTTTCCTACTACTATGCTTTGATAAAAGCGCCTGAGACAGATGCCACAGACCGAGACTAAAAACCGAGGGCAGAACTTGCGACTGAGAGTGAAGAAACAAAATAACGCCAACCAGATTCAAGTATGCGTAGAAGCGGTCATCCTCCATAGTGGCCAAATATGATGGCCCTATGTTATGATGGCCCTATGTACACTGAGACATTACTATAGAGACAGGATACGGTAAGTGTATGATTGGGTTATTTTTGGCCGACTCGGCTGCAATTCTTAAAAAAGCAACGCTAACGGCGTCCATGTAATAGCGGCCGATCTCGCATGAAGCAAAAGATAGGAGGAGCCATACAGAAGAATGCACTGAGTGAGCCCATACGCATACACAAGAATACCACTTGCCAGCAATTTTTCATTGCAAAGCTTGATCTCAAAAAGCATGAGCTGTCGGGCAAAAAGAAGTTCAAATGATATTACGGCAGATAAGGGTCCACAAGTATGAGATGTGGTCCACAAATATGACACTAAGTAAGAATTCCTAGTAGGATACAAAATGCTTATATGCCTGCAGAACGGCTGATTCACATTTGATCGGAGACGCAGCGGCAGGTGCTGATGGTTTTCGGAGGAGACAGCAAATCGGCTAACACTTAAAAACACGGCAGAATGCACAAATGCCACAGAGGGTGATGGGCAGATACATTAGGAGAGTATTAGGAGACTAGTAAGAAACCAGTAGGAAACCAGTAGGAAACCAGTGGGAAACCAGTAGGAAACCAGTGGAAACCAGTGGAAACCAGTAGGAAACCAATAGAAGATACCAGCGGGAAACCAGTAGGATTCTACGAGGACACTAAAGATGACTCTAAAAAGGGTGCGCAGGAACTAGGTTACATACTAGAAAAGCCACCTGATTAGCCATGGCGGGTACAGTAGGAAACCAACCAACTTAATGGAATATCATAAAGATGCCTGCATGATTCCAGTAGGACACAACAAGGTTAGTAGGAAATTATCGAATACAAAGTAGGAAACTAGTAGGAAACCATAAGTTAACAACACGTGCTTGTAGGAAACCAGCAGGAACCAGTAGAAAAGCAGCAGTTTATAATTGCGCCATTAGGATACCATTAGGATACCATTAGGATACCATTAGGATACCATTAGGATACCATTAGGATACCATTAGGATACCATTAGGATACCATTAGGAAACAATAAGGGACTATTATGAGGCAATAAGAGACCATTAGAAGACAATAAGAAGATTATTAGGATACCACTAAGAGACCAGTGGGAAACAATACATACTAGTAAGATAGCAGTAGGGACCATTAGAAGACAATAAGAAGATTATTAGGATACCACTAAGAGACCAGTGGGAAACAATACATACTAGTAAGATAGCAGTAGGGACCATTAGGGACCGTTAAAAGACCCTTAGGAGACCATTAGGATACCACTAAGAGGCCACAAAAAGAGCAGTGGGAAACCAGTGGGAAACCAGTGGGAAACCAGTGGGAAACCAGTGGGAAACCAGTGGGATACCATTAGGATACCATTAGGAGGCCATTAGGAGGCCACAAGGAGACCAGTGGGAAACCAGTAGGAAACAATACATACTAGTAGGATAGCAGTAGAATACAGGAGGTTGTAGTAAGAAACAGTGGTAAACCAAAGATTAACAGTACATTCCAGTAGAATACCAGCAGATTACCAGTGGGCACAGTAGGAAGGCAGAGGCAGGATACATTGGTAGAATACCCATAAAAGTTAAACATTTAGAAAGTGTACTATGTTTCAGATCCAGCTCCAATACGACATTTGAGATACACCAGGAATAGGCAGGTTATAACAAGACGGCAGAGGTCCCTGGAATAATGCCGGCGGACACCTAAATGAAACTTACAGGCTACATATTTAAGGTACATAGTTGGGGGTGCACAGATAAGATACACATTTAGTGTACACATAGACAAGGTAAGCAATTATTGGACACGCATTTTTAGGCTAGGGCTCGATAGGATACAAGTATGATACAATAAAATCAGGTATGGTACAATAAGATCACGTAAGACATTTTAGGTTCCACTTGATAGGATACTAGTGGGATACTAGTAGGACACTAGTATAATACAAATTGGATACTAGTGGGATACAAGTAGGATACTAGTAGAAAACTATTAGAATAAAAAGTGGATATTTGTAGGATTCAAGTAGGAGTCTAGTAGAAGACTAGTAGAATACACATTGGATAGCAGTAGGATACAGTAAAAGTTTTAGGATTATCCATACGGTAGTGCGCACAGTCAGTGTATTTGGCTTAGTAGATTTAATGTGTTTGTGCAATTGAGTTATGTGTTAACTATAGCATATAAGGTGATATAATTCTTAGGTCTCATAATTGATTAATCATTTGAAATACACACATTCTAATAGGTTAAAAGCTCGTATAGCCCACTCCTAAAAGCAAATAATAAAGAAGTAACTCTAAAGGCAGTATTACACTATTGTAATTAGTAGTTCATTAAAGAAGTATCACCATTTCAGCCATGCCCCTTCAGTGTTGCATTGAACGTAGCGTAGAGCGTAATATTGAATACTGTACAATTAATGATTGTATTAAATACATGAATTCAGCCTTTGAAAAGATGTTAAATCATGATATGAAAGTGTTCTTGGTTCCTGATAATCTTGGTAAGCGCAGATCATCTGGTGATACACTTCTCAGAAAAATAGATGGGATACTAGTAGGTTGCAGTAAAATAGATAGGACACTAGTAGGACACTAGTAGGACACTAGTAGGTTACAATAAGATCAGGCAATATACTTTGCATTCTACTGATAGGATACTATTAGGATGCAGCAAAACAGATAGGTCACAAGTAGGATACAAACTATATAGGATGCCCACGATACAACTATACCCATGATACAAATATACAATCATTCACACATAGAATCAGGGTGGGTTGGTTAAACGGGTCTGCTAAAAGAACATGGCCATATAAAAAGAAGCCCTAAAATTTTTTTTGGAACTACAAGATATACACAGCCAGTTGAAGTTCTAGCAACATCAAGAACCAGAAACCAGACCAGCACAGCCGTGAACCCAAGCGTGAAGCGAGGGAAAAAATATATATGCAACCCTCATCTCGTCTTGGGATATTATGTACGGAAAAATGTTCCCTACAATTCGCAGCCACATTTTTCTGCTGATAGGAACCCGAAACTTCTGGCGAGTTTCTCACTTTGCTCAGTCCTACCACATTGAGAAATGTCAGTCAGAGAAAACTGACCCCACTTCCATCGGTCCGCAAAATGCCGCACACGATTTTAAAGCTGAGATTTCACAAGACTATAATAGACCCTCGGAACCGTTGCAAATACAGCTGATGAATATACAGCTGACGAGTATACAATTGCTGAAGCATAGAAATCTATTAGGAATCTAGTGAATCTGGAGATCTGGAGATCTATCTCGAAGACTAGCTTGACGTTTCGTTAGCTCTAAGTATAACTACAGTATCAGAAAAGGCGAACCTTCGTAAATTTCATTGCTTCCGGATGGCCCCCCACCGAGCAAACATTTAAACTTCTATTGCTTGCTTGTATGATCTGTCTTTTTAACTATTTTTTACCGTACCATGGTCCCAATGTGTTCTCTTTCTTACATGTGCATTTTCTTTTTCTACTATTTACGGAAAAATTATTGACCATCTCCATACTTTCCATTCCTCCAGAAATTGGAAAATGGTTACCATCTGTTCTATTTTCTATACCCTGTAGTGGTGGTTGCTTATTTGTGTAGCTTATTGTAGTTTGCTGCTATATGCTATAATTAAACGCCTCCACTGGCACCAACAAATGCCGCTAATGGCTTCGGATACTAATTGCCTTAGGCCATCCGCCCTGGTCGGTGATACTGGTACGTATTACAAGTTTCTTTTTTTTCGCTTAGAACCCTCTCCACCCCACACTTTCTTAGCACTGCTCTACTTCGGACACTTGTATATTTCCAGTGGAAAATCAATTCAAGTTGCAAATTAGAGCATTTATTGGGGTTATATCATTTATACCTTATACCTTATATCGATAGCCATAGTATGTGGATCTATATCGAACAGTTCAATTGGCGCTTCTCGTGCACTTTGTAAGCGTATGCTCATATACTGATGTGTCTTTTACGATAAATGACAGACAACGATGTTGCGGTTGCTGTGAAATGCCGCAAGAATTCGGGCTCCTCTCTTACGGGGTTTATTGCGGTAGATAAATTAATACATTAAAGGTTCAAAGAAACGTAGTAAACAGCAGTTAAGCAGCCTGAGTTAACTGTGTATGAGGTATGAATCCGATTGCTCCTAGAGACGAAATGAAATCAACAAAAAGTCGTAGCCAAGGAATTAAAATTATACAGTAACAGAGACAGATACGAATACAAATAGAAAATCACAAACACAAATAAAATAAAATCACGAACACAATTAATCACAAATACAATTACAAACACGATCAACCACAAATACAATCAATCACAATCACAATTAAATAAATGAACATATACCGGTCCCAGAGTAAGCTGTACAGTGTCAAGACTGAAATGACCTATCCCCAGAAAGTTGTCAACGGACTTGCTGTGAATATTCTCCGAAAATCGCCCCTTTATTTATCCCTAGCCTCTCTACCCACCAAAATACTCGTAATTTGTACAATATATATATATATATAGCATTAGGTATTTATATGTATCTCTTCTCTCCTTGCTCCCCCCCTCATCCCCTCTCTCTTAGCCCTTAAAAAAATAATAATATTAAAAAAAAAAACAGAGACGCTTAATTAAATCTACAAAACAAAGGATACTTCAGAGTTTATCTTATCTCCAATATAGTAATCCCACATTCCCTTGTCAATTGGCTACCCAGAGCCAATATTGGTTGTAACTACTAGTTGTAACCACTTCTTAATTCTGGCTCCTTATACAAAAATTAACCACTTTTAAATAGAAATATACATGTGCTTCAGATTAACGTCTCTTTTCTTTCAATAATCCGCCTAATTAAATATAGTATGACATCTGATCGTTTTTTATTTGTTCTTTCCCTCATTTTGCCTTTATTTATTTGCTTCTTTTTTTTCTTTTTTTCTTTTTTCTCTGCTTCCAGCGGCTTCACCTCCCGCCTACAGCCTGTTACTCATCCATTCGCCCGTCTGCATATATCACCCCCTCTTCATATGCTCTTTAATTTTCCCCTTATAACCGACGAGTTTCTATAAAGTGCTGCAAAAAATTCCCCCCAAAACTTCTGTTTAAAAAGACAACGGTTTCTAAAAAAAACTAGAAAAACATCCACCCCACCTTACCTTACCCTCTACATCCACTTACAATAATGTCAAAATTCTTTGCTAATATCACTGAACTCCCACCTGATCCTCTTTTCGGTTTAAAGGCAAGATTCACTGCTGACCCTAAAACTAATAAAGTCGATTTAGGTATCGGTGCTTACAGAGATAACAATGGTAAACCATGGATCTTACCAGCAGTTAAACTTGCTGAAAAGAAACTTGTTGCTGATCCAAGCTACAACCACGAATACTTGGCCATTTCTGGTTATGCACCATTCTTAACTGCTGCTGCTAAAGTCATCTTAGGTGATGATTCAAAGGCCATTGCTGAAAAGAGAGTTATTTCCCAACAATCATTATCTGGTACTGGTGCTCTTCATTTAGCTGGTAAATTTCTTAAGGATTTCTATACTCCTATCGATGCTAGCTCATCTGCTCCAGCTGTCTATCTTTCCAAACCAACTTGGGCTAACCATAACCAAATCTTCCAATCTTTAGAGGTTGAAGTTAAGCAATACCCATATTGGAACGCTGAAACTAAACTGTTGGATATTGATGGTTACTTGAAAACAATCAAGGAAGCTCCAAATGGATCAATTTTCCTTTTACATGCTTGTGCCCATAACCCAACTGGTTTGGACCCAACTCCAGACCAATGGGCCAAAATCTTGGATGCTATCGCTGAAAAGGATCATTTACCACTTTTCGATCTGGCTTACCAAGGATTTGCTTCTGGATCTCTTTCCAAGGACAATTTTGCTGTTCGTGCTGCCGTTCTCCATAAAGGTATTAAGGCACCAATTGTAATTTGTCAATCTTTTGCCAAGAACGTTGGTATGTACGGTGAAAGAGTTGGTGCTATTCACGTGATTGTTCAAGAATCCGATCAACTGCTTAACAATGCTGTCAGATCACAATTAAATAAATTAACCCGTTCTGAAATTTCTAATCCTCCAGCTTACGGTGCCAAAGTTGTTGCCACCATTTTAACTGATGATAAATTAAGAGCACAATGGGAAGAAGATCTTGTTACTATGTCTCTGAGAATTAAGAAGATGAGAAACAAGTTAAGAGATTTACTTTTAGAATATGGTACTCCAGGTAATTGGGATCATATCGTTAACCAAACTGGTATGTTCCTGTTCACTGGATTAAGTGCACCAATGGTAGCTAGATTAGAAAAAGTTCATGGTGTTTATTTGGTCAGTTCCGGTAGAGCTTCCGTTGCTGGATTAAACGATGGTAACGTTGAACAAGTTGCCAAGGCCATTGACGAAGTTGTTAGACAAAATTACACCAAGTTGTAATAAATAAAAAAAATTGAAATGAAAAACTATATTAAAGAGAAGAATTGACGACGAGAATGACAATAATAAGAGAATGAATGAAAACTCCTATAGAGAACGATGGCATGATTAATATAACCTTATTTATGACAATATATAAGTATAGATAAAAAGTGTAGATATGAGGAGTACTGAAAAGTATACCGAAGAGATACCCAAGAGTTAGAATAAGAATACTAATAATAATACAATGCTAATACGAGTGAGAATAATAATACTAATAATACTAATAATACTAATAATACTAATAATACTAATAATACTAATAATACTAATAATACTAATAATACTAATAATACTAATACTTATAACAATAAACTACATCACGTATGGTCCTACCTGTATTAATTTAATTAATTATACATCTACTTTCTTCTGAAGGAAGAACCTTCAGTCAACTTAGCCTTACCACCAGTTGGAGTACACAAAACAGTGGAACAGTTGTCACAGGTGACAGCGGTTTGAGCGTGGGAGAAGACAGTGGTGATGTTTAAACAACCTTGACACTTAACGTCCATGAAGTAAGATCTTGGAGCTTGGACCAAGGTCTTCAACTTGTGCTTTTGAGCTTCGGAAGCTGGGTTTGGGTGTAACAAATCTTGAACTAAAACCTGTAAATGTTAGTATTCGAGTAATTAAAGGTGAAGAGATAAGGAATCAAATAAGGGAAGTGACTAGTAAGGCCATACCATCAGACCATATCAGTAAGAGCTATCAGTAGACCATGCCAGAAAGATACCAAGACCATAAAACACAGCAGAGACAAATGGACAAAAGAATCAACCATTGAAAAGGCACCCACTGAAGTTAAGAACCACTAGGCAATGAACCCATAAAGTAATAAACCCATTTACCCACTAAAGTAATGAACCTAATGAACTCATGAAGTACCGAACTGGTCTCTGAAATACAAAGGATACGTGGTGCTGGAGACCGTATAAGCCCATGTATATACTCGAGACCGTTCTGATCCAACAAAAGTAAATTCTACGTGTTTCTTATTCATTTGACGTCCAACGTCAAATATCAAACGAACAACATCCAACAAACAATGTTCAACATCGTCATTCTCTGGTTACTTGCTATCTTTTCTTTCCTGGAGCTGGAAAAAGCTGGATTCATTGACTTCTGGCGGGTTGTGTGTCCTTTCTGGCTCAAAAGTTCAGTTCGGTTCGTTCAGCCATTCTCTAGCCGTTCTTCGTCCATTCTTCTTCAATCATACTATGAGGTTTCCTTTCATTTTCGGGTGTCTTTCGTTGCCTTTCGTCGTGCTCCCGGACTGTCATAATTTTTGCTTTTTTTACTTGTTTTTTTGAGTTTCGAATGCCTTCCGTCTGGATATCTCGAAACCATCCAGTGAACATGGCCATAACGCGGTCTACAACGGCCCAAAAAGTGTCATTAGCGTCCTGGTCCTTTCGTGATTACTTCCATTTCTTTGGATCTTCCATTATATCATATTATTCCACTCCATAGCTACATACCATTTTGCCTATTAACCTGTGATTGAAGAACAAACAACTTTAAGGTGCATTTTTCATTTACTGTGCGACACCGTGAAAAATTTGGCGGTTACGTAAGCTGAGGGCCATGCTTAGCTAAGCAATGTGGCACGTGTAAATGTGACTGCGCTATATATGCCGGACGGTGAGGGTTACGGACAAATCCGACAGCACCTGCACGGTGTGCAGGTGGTTCTTTCAAGCGGCTCTCAGGTAGCTCACTCCTCTAGCTTTTGGGTGCGATCCTGTGGGTGAGACTTGGGGGGAAGAGGGGGGGGGTAATGGTTGGCAGTTGGTAGTTTACGGTTGATATGATAGGTTATTTGAGTTACGAGCACCGCCCCCTCTCTCGTAGGGTCGTAGTTAACCATGTGGGGTATCAGAGGAATATAATCATATAGTAAGTCCTATACCCATTGCTAAGTTGTAGATAGCTTCTAAGGAGGGTCCTTATATCTGAAGGTCCTCAGATTTGAGTTTCTAGAGTTTCTACACTCAGCACCTACTTTACACGTTGCAATTCAAACATCTGTTAATTCATATTCACACTAAACTGACATACATTATACTTGTGTGTTGTTTACTTCATAATTCTTCTTTTTTTTTCTTTTTGTTTTCTTCTTCTTATGTTTCATACTGGTTTAAATCTTTATCTCGTTTGCATCTTTAGTTTAAAACTATCTAAGTTAAATAGATCTATTCAATAAGCTTTAGCTCTTCTTCTTCGTATTCTTCTTCTTTCGTCATCAGCATCAACAGCATCATAATCCATAAATCACCACTACTATTTGCCTTTAGTCATCTAACAGCACAATTCCAAGAACTCCTTAGGCTAATACATTCAACTTAACCGGCCCTAATATCAAATACCTGCACACTCAAAACAATCAAATCAAATCAAATCAAATTCAGATTTTTATAATTCTGACAAATGCTAAGTGAACAAAATGACCAACCATCAAAAAAAGTAAACCATATCAAATGCATGTATGAAATCAATTAAAGAAAAAAAAATTATAATGAATATTAATGGATTTCATATAAAACATCTTTTTAACCACTTCTTCTTTATCCAAAAACAAACCAAAAAAAACTAACTTTCAAATTTGAAAAACCTACTACTTTTCCTACTTCTTCTTCTTATTCTTCTTCTTCATTTTTTTTTCTTTCTTTTTCCTTTGCTTTTACAAAAAAAATAATTAGGTTTCTCTATTTAGTAGCCTTCTTTGGCTTTCTTGGAGGCGTTACCGGCCTACTACCAGGAGTACCAGTTTGTTGTGGATATCTTGGTTGCTTCTTATCAGCAGGTTTTAATATTTGGAAAGAACATAATAAACTTTCATCAACACTCATCATAGCACCTGCATTATCAAATTCACCACAATAGTTTGGAGCTGAAAATAATGTAACTAATTGTCTCTTTGAGAAAAATTCATAACCATCTTCTACGACTTGATGAGCTCTACAAATAAGATCCATATCATGTTTTTGAAGGAATCTTGAAACCACATCAGGACCAAATGTAAATGAAACCCCTCTATCATTTTCGGACCAGCCAGTGATATCTTTATCAGGATCAGACCATAATAAATCACACAATAAACCAACATCTGGAATATCAGTTGGTCTCATAACTCTTCTTATTTGTTCCATTGAATTTAAATCAGGAGATAAACCACCATGCATAGTGAAGATTTTTTCATCAATTATAGCAGCAATTGGTAAACAGTTGAAACAATCAGTGAAAGTTTTCCATAATTTAATATTATATCTTCTTTTACATTCATCATAGAAACCATAAATTCTGTTAATAGAAGCACATTCATGGTTACCTCTCAATATAAAGAAATTTTCTGGGTATTTAATCTTATAAGCTAAAAGTAAACAAATAGTTTCTAATGATTGCTTACCTCTATCAACGTAATCACCTAAAAATAAGTAGTTTGCTTCTGGAGGGAATCCACCATATTCAAATAATCTTAAAAGATCATAATATTGACCATGAATATCACCACAAATTTTAATTGGAGCTTCTAATTCCAATAAAATTGGTTGTTGAATGAAAATTTCTCTGGCTTTAGTACAAAGATAACGAATTTCATGTTCTAAAAGAGTGACTTGTTTTCCCGGACGGGATCCTCTTACTTCCAACAATCTATCCACGATGGAGTCGATATCGGCTTCTTGGTGTTCGGACATATTTAATACAAGGCTATAGAATTGTTATATATAAAAAACGGATAAGGATAATATAATAACAACAACAATAAAAAGGGCGTCGTGTATATGTGATGGGGGGAAAAAGTGTTGTGTTGTTTTTAGTTTTTGTTTTCTTTAATACTAGCGGGTATATCTATAAAAAGGAATATTATACTTTAACGAATATACTTTGGATGTTAGTAATTAAATAGAGTGACTTTGATATTAACCGATGAATAAGGGATGTTCACTAGTGGTTAATTCACAAAAAATTTCGGTTCGGTTCAATCGGAAATTTACTAATTAAAAATTATGGAAGTTGTAATTAATAATAGATATATATATATAATTATAACAACACAGAATGAATATTTTCAAAAAGTAGTTTCAAACTAATAAAAAAGAACAAAACGACAACGATGGAGGGTTTGTAATTTTTTTTTAAAAAAGAAAAACCTATACGGGTTAGGTTGTTTATAATTCAAGTCTGAAATGAAATGGGTACGATGGGATGAAGGTGCTTTTTTTTAAAAAAAAATCGGCTCTGGTATTTAGATTGGGCTTCTACCAGGGGGCTTTAATTACACCAACAGACCTTAAGAGGACAATCCAACAGGAACTAACAAAAAAACGAAAACTAAAAAGTCGATGTTTTAATGAAGGCAAAAAAAAAACTGAGGGAAGAAAAAAATGTGACCCCCTTTTTTCCTTAATTGACGTGTCGATTTTTTAATTGGGTTTCACTGGATTTAATAAGGGAAAAATTAAATTAGCAAAAAGGATAAAAGCGAGCGAAAAAAAATAAAGGGCAAAAAAAAAAAGCATGAAAAGAGAATTAGTAAATATGATAAAAAAAAACATTAAATAAAAAAAAATAAAATATATAAAATATAACATGATAAATAAAATAAAACAGCAAGTAAAGCAATAAACAAGGGTAGAGTGGAAGGACTAGGGAATTGCCAGAGTTAAGCGATGCTTAGAGAGCGAAATAATAATACATAGCACATAAATAACAACTGTGTCTCAAGGGATAATTCTACTGATGATTCTACTGGAATTGGATCAGTATACATCAGGAGTGGATTGAAGTAGAAAAATCCGAATAAAGAAGCTAGAAGCTAGAAGCTAGAAGCTAGAAGCTAGAAGCTAGAAGCTAGATGTTAGATGTTAGGTTTATAGGTATGTTTAAAATTGAGAAGCTGGTGTAGATATGGTAGATATGTGTAGATAGACGATTGTATTTTACGTATTATAGCAGTGATAAACATAATCACAGAATAGATTCTATACATACCTAGAATTTGACATGTAGATGTTTAAACACAGCTGTAGTATATATGCTGTAATATATATAACTGTAGTTATAAATATTGTTATTTTTATATAGTAGTTCTGTTAGGTAATAAAGAGATTGGAATGCGACATATAGAGAAACAATATTATGGGCCGTAAATTAGTGGAAACAGATTTATATATATATATATATATAGATAAAATGCCAGTAGGTTACAGTGAACCACAATCTAATAATACTATATATATATATATTGATAATGCAATCTGTATCTGAGTTGTGAATGTGAATGTGAGATGTGTGTATGAGATGTGTGTGTGTTGTGGTGGTCGGGTGATGTAGTGATAGGCGGTGCTCGATGGCCCAACTGGGCCAAGACTCCACGGCCGGGCGACTTACACGGGGTAGGAAGACATTGAAGATATATTTAAGCCAGAGATTTCTACCCAACCAGTAATAATCCAGAAAGGTAAGAGGCCCCTTAGGTGACCACCCAACCGGGTAATTGAGCGATAAGGGAACCCCAATACAACGCACAGTGGTGGAAAGAGAACACAGAGGTGGAGTGAATACGGAATATTAATAACATTCAATGCACCCAAAAGTCTTATATTTTGTTATTATTACTGTTATTATTATTTTTATTATTGTTTATTTTTTTTAATTATTATTATTTTTTTAATTACTCTTAATTATCTTTTAACTAACAGGTTTATTTGTATTGTGTTGTCAGTATTAGCTAGCTTTAAGTAACTTGTATTGTTTACCTGTTATCTATTGTCAGAGTAGACAGTATACTAAGAGACTGGAAATCCGAAAATAATTGGTTACCTGCCTTTAGTAATACTTACCTGTGGTTTTGTGTAGAAAGAAAAGAATAATAAAGAAGAATAGAAGAATCGAGAATCAGACGGGAAGCTGGATCACAGCCACGGATGAAAGATTCCCAGTAGCGATGCCCCGTGTTTTGGTTTGGATGCGCAGGTAGACATTCGTGGTGTAGATATTATTTTTATCTTGCCAACGTAGAGTAAGTCATAGGTGTCTTAGTAGAACTGGGGATATCCTAATGGTTCCGCTGTAGCTGGTTCGTAGATTTAAGGGCTAAAAATAAGTAATCATCTTGCAAGTATCGCATTGTCCAGCTTAACCTAGCAATTAAGGCATTGTGCTTTTTAATTTCACTCTCGTAACATTATTATGAAATTCACGACTCACGACTTACTGCTTACGGCTTACGGCTTACGACTTACGAATTTAATGCTAGCCCGCTAAACTTTATAGCCAAGTTAGCTAAACATAAAATTGGCAAATAAGATTTGAGCTATGTTTTCCAACATGTAACGAACAAGCTGAAGAGTAATTGTAAAGTGTAATATGACGTAAAGCAAAATAGAGTAATAAGGTATCGAGACTTGGGTTGAGTTCTATACACCAACTATAAACATGACTACCGTGTTACTTGCGAGCTAGCAGGTCTAGCAGGTCTCGAGACACATATGCTACTCCACAGAATCGCGGTAGTACACAAAGGCCATGTACCTCTCTGTATCCATACCCTCTACACTCTCTATGCCTAACCGTATACCCTACACCACACACTCTGACTAGTGGAGCTTCTTAGGCAGCAGCGAGCATATTTCCTTACATACTAATTCTTTAGTGAGAACTTAGTGAGAGTTTTAACGTAAGCTTCTATAGCACAGACAACCCTTAGCACTACATCTCTTAAACACTACATCTATTTGAAGGATCTCTTGAACATTATCCCTCAACACTCCCACTATTTGCTGCCACCTTACCCCTCTAAAATTGCTCAAACCTTTCGAAATACTTCTAAACTAACACCTATTTCCCTTCTCCACACCCACATCCACCTTCTTCCTTATCGGGGACCTGCATATAACATATACACCCCAAAAAGCTTCAAAATTCTTGTGAAGAAATGCAACTGAAACTGAAAGGCACCAAGAAGATAGCTACCACAAGAGGTTTAACACAAGGGCTGCGTTGAAATTACACCCATAATTAGACTATGAGTTTGTTTCCCAATGCATATAGACTTCGAGAAGTAGCTCCAGCAGATTCCAAGTCATGTTATATCTGCTATAAACCGTCCTCCAGTGTCATGCTCCTGGAGAACAAAGGAGACTTCTTTTACATCTGTCCAGGGCATTTGAAAGATGGATCATTTGCTACCCCGGTTCACCCAGAGGCTTATGAAGCCCTTATAAAGAAGAAAACAGACTTGGTGGTCAAATCTGCAGACTTACAGAAGGCCATTAGTGATCGGGGCTTCTCTTGGGACATGATCCCAGGCTTTGGGAAGAAGAAGAGCAAGAAGGATGATGATAAGAAAGACGATAAGAAGGATGATGATACGAAGGATGATAAGAAGGACAATGATGTGAAAGCAGCTTCTTCTTCTACCCCAGACCTTAAGGAACTTCAATTCAGTCTTTCGGAAACCAAGAAGTCCATCGAAGACGTGGAACAGGAGATCAAGGACTTCAAGTTTAAAGATTATATCCTTGATAAGAACATCTACCATAACCGGTTGAAAACACACATGCAAGCAAAGGTGAACCAGAAACGACAACAGGAGATGAAAACGGAAGGGTTCTTCCCTTCAGCACCTACCCTGGACCTCACGTAGATTGGAGGTTGGTGGCAAACCCATTACGTGGGTGTCCGGATGAACCGAACCCTGGTGTCCGGATGTATCTGTCCTTGTGGCTATATGTTTGTGGATAGCTGTCCGTGGCTATGTCTTTGTGGAGATCTGTTTGTGGATCTGTAATTGCAAATACACAAGAAGACCGGTTTGTGATCTGTGATTGTGATTTTGGTCTTGGTTTGTGGTTTGTGGAAAGAAACAAGAAACCACAGGCGTTCACAACTGTGCTTCCCATTGATGGGAAAATTTTATCAATTGGTCGTAAGACGTTCTGAAGCTATACTGCCAACTAGCAGCTGTCTCCACTGTAGATTTGTATTTAGTGAACGTGGAAAGATGGTGGAGTTGCTAGCAATTCAAAAGAAGACAGATGAGATGTACTTACTCTTGATTTAGAATCAGATTCTGAATCTGAATATGACTTCTTACACCATCTAATCATAATATAGACTATTAATTCTTTATTGCTGTAGAGTTATATACAAATAGACGATCGTGTTTCGGTCAGTTATTGACAACTTTTTCGTCAACCCAATTTTCCCATCCTTCGACGTTATTCTTCAACACACTCCCACTGACGAAATCCATATTACCTTCCAACATATCAAATCGGAAGTCTCCTCCGCCTACAACTGACAGCCAGAACTCTTTCAAGTGGGCCAAGTCCTCCAAGTCTTCTTCCTCTCCGTCAAGATCGTCAGTTTGAGCACTGAACTTCTCGTTAAGCGTTTCCTTGACCAATTGGTTGATTTCTTGTTGCAAAATCTCCTGGATCTTGAACACAGGTCTCAGGTTGAAGAGATCCTTCTTGTTAAGAGCAAACAAGAAGTCGACCCCTCCGGATTTACGTTCAGTGATGGCCAAGAGTTTGAAAAGAGAACGAGCCACTTCTTTCAATTCCAGAGGTGAATTTGAAGAGTCGATCACGAAAAGGACCCCCTTGGTTTGCTTAATGGTGATTTCATCAAGGATCAATTGAGTTAATAAGGTCTCGTACTTCAAGTGGCCAGGGAAGTCCACAAGCTGGAAGTTTTTTCCTATAGAACGGTTCAGAAATGGTAATTTGACTGTTCCAAAGTTAGGTTCCATCAGCAGGACAGTTGGAGTTATAGAAGAAGCAGTAGTATCTTCATCATCGGATGATTCGACAAATCTATTGAAAAGGGCAGTTTTACCTCCGTTGTTAGGACCCAAGATCAAAAAGGTCGGTCTTCTGCGTTCAGCGGGGACTCCGGATGCACCTCTAAGTCTGCTGGAGTAGTACGAGATAACAAGGATCACTACTAGACCCAAAAGCACCGTGACGAGCCCAAGTTGAATGTTGTCCATGGCAGTCTAATCTGGTGCTGAAGTGGTCGTAAAAGTTGATTTCAAAAATGACCGCCAAAAAGGAAAGGGTATTTTAGTGGGAAGAGTGGGAAGTTGGTGGTAAATGGTGAGGAAGTGGGAGAACCATGTGAGAGAAGGTATGAAGAGTTAGCAGCAGCTAGCGATGAAATGGCTGCGAATTGGCGATGAATTAGCGGTGAATTTCCTGTGAATTAGCGGCCGATTAGTGGTTTGTTTGGCGGCGAATTTAGCGTACTTGAGCGAGCAACCTGCCAGGAACAGACGACCAGAGGAGAGACTTATAGGACAGCGAATGTGCAAAACATGATTGAAAATGTAAATTATTGATACTTAGAAAGTATGAAACCTATACAATAATGCATATGGATACGTAAAAATAGCGATTTAGACCTGTGGGTGTGCTAATTGATGATGGTTGTTGCCTTTATCTCTGCTTTCCTGTCCTGTGAGATTCGTAAAGACTCACTAAAATTTGTCGCTATTCTTCGTAAATTAATTTTCGCGCGTTTCTCTCCACTAATATCAGTATATCTCTTAACTGGTAGAATCACTTAACTAATAGAATCGCTTGACTGTTCAGACTAACATTTAGGGCTAACTTACTTCATGGTTTTTAATGTTAGCCTTGTAATATGTTTCTTGTTAACAAAATCTCCTTTTTCTTCTTTATTTCCTACAGGCTATGATTCTTGTTATCGTATATGAACATCAGATCAGTCTGACGGTATCCTAATTACAACCTATAAAAGCGTGTTCTCTAAATGGTATAGTTAAAGTACTTCCATTTTCTATGATTATTCCTCTTCTACTCATTCACATTCAAAATCCACGCTCATCACGCTCATCACCATCGTTTCCTGTTTTCATTTCTTTCTTGCTTTATTTTATCGACCTTAGTTAGAAATGATGCTTCTGGCAAATTCTCTACTCTTTTGAATTAATAATTGATCAGCCAAAACTAAAGCAGTCATGGCTTCAACGATAGGAACAGCACGTGGGGTGACTGATGGATCATGTCTACCTCTAGCAGCCAAAACACCATCAACACCGTCGTAGGAAGCAGTTTCTTGTTCTTGAGAAATGGTGGCAGCCAGCTTGAAAGCAACACTGAAATAAATGTTTTCACCGTTAGTAATACCACCTTGAACACCACCAGAGTTATTAGTCTTGGTCTTTAAAGATTTAGATTCTTCGTCAAAGTAGAATGGATCGTTATGTTGGGAACCTGGGATTTGAGTACCCAAGAAACCAGAACCAAATTCAAAACCTTTAGTAGCTGGAAGAGAAAGCATAGCATGAGCTAAAGTGGCTTCAAGTTTATCGAAACATGGTTCACCAAGACCAACTGGACAGTTACGAACAACACAAGTAACGACACCACCGATAGAATCTTGGGCATCACGGTATTTTTCAATGACTTTAACCATATCTTCACGGACATTTTCATCTGGGCATCTAATTGGACCAGTGGCATCTACTTCTTCACGAGTAATGGTATTAAGGATTTTTTGGAATTCAGCCAGTTGTGGGTTTCTATCAAGGCTAACTTCACCAATGGACAGGACGAAGGCAACGATTTCAACTCCGTTAGCAAGTTTTAAGAATTTTTCGGCAACGGCACCAGCAGCAACACGTCCAATAGTTTCTCTAGCTGAAGATCTACCACCACCAGAAGCAGATTTAACACCATATTTTCTAATATAAGTGTAATCAGCATGGGAAGGTCTTGGGTAAACGTCAGTTTCAGAGTAATCACCAGGACGATGATCTTCATTTTTAACAAGCATACCGATTGGAGAACCAAGGGCAACTCCCTTTTCAGTACCGGATTGAATTTCAACTCTATCCTTTTCGTTTCTTGGAGTGGAAAGCTTGGATTGACCAGGACGTCTTCTAGTTAATTGTGGTTGAATATCGTCTTCAGAAAGTGGCATCCCTGGAGGTACACCTTCGACAATACAACCTACAGATTTACAGTGGGATTCACCGTAAGTGGTGACTTTAAACAAGGTACCAAAAGTAGACATCTTCTAATAATTTAGTAGTAATAGAAGTTAATAATATTGATAATAAAATGAAATATAAAATTTCCTGCCGGTGAAAAAAATGGCTGTAAAAAAAAAAATGGTTGTAAAAAAAAATAATATTAATAATTCTGAGTCACTGGAAAACTAGCTGTTTCAGTCCTTTTAGTGGGAGGTTTCGCCAGGATCACGCAATAGGTGGGAAGCTTGCAGAAAGTGGAGCGGTTCCGGAGTGACTATACAACACTGTAGCTACTGACAATAGCCATATGTACAAGTGATAAATTTAACTGGATTTACATCTATTTGTCG
Organism: Kurtzmaniella natalensis; assembly: GCA_030574355.1. Lineage (NCBI taxonomy): Eukaryota > Fungi > Ascomycota > Pichiomycetes > Serinales > Debaryomycetaceae > Kurtzmaniella > Kurtzmaniella natalensis. The sequence goes on along the minus strand of JAJMEV010000040.1, from coordinate 44,415 downwards.
GGTACTTACGATACTAAAATGTTGATAGCAAAAAAAAAAAAAAAACTCTGAAATTTGGATAGATTTTGCTTAATAATGTTGCCATTAATTTTGGCCATTAATTATTTGTCTGTGAAGTTTGCTTAATTATTTGTCTGTGAATTTTGCTTAATTATTTGTCCGTAAAGTTCTATTTTTCAAGTGTTTTTTTAGGTGTCAAATTTGGCTCAAATTTGGCTGACACTTTCGGCCGCGTTTTGCTGCGTTTTGCTTTTCTTTGCTGCTTAGAAATCACGGCAAGATTTGACAGACAAGTAAATGGTTGAAGATTGATGTTGGGATCATATGGGTATGGTTGTAACTGTTTAATATATATGAATCAGCTCATATTTAGCATATTCATATACATTTCATCTACTTACGCTTTCAATACATGCCTACAAATATCTATTAGTTGTAATTGTGTACAGCCATTTACAGATTCTGTGTTTTAGTTTCTCTATGAATCTGTGTTTATGATTCTCTATGATTCTGTGTTTACGATTCTGTGCTTATACTTGTATTTATGTTTGTGTTTATGCTTGTGTCTATACTTGTGTACATGTTGGTATTTATGCTTTGTATGTATTCTTATATTGAAGCTTGTGTTTCGAAGCTTACTTTTTTTCTTCAAACATTCCTTCTGTGGATCTGCCTTAACCTTCTTTAGCCTTCTTCGTTTAGCTTGGCTTTCTTAACTTTACTTTGCTGAACTTTACTTGGCTCTGTCTCCATTTGGCACTACTCGGTTTACATGACTTTAATGATGTTTCTTATCCACCTCTCCTATCCTTATCGAGCCACCTTCTCCTTCCTTATCTAGCCCCTACCTGTACATACCCACTAATGGCCTATTGTCCCTCCCATCGCATACCCTTCTTCCCTTCCTTCCCATCTTCTCTCTTTCGCTCAAACAATACATGCTCCCGCACAACTTGGCTTCGCTGATGACTAGTTTCGCTGATTCTCTTTTTCTCTGGTTCGTTTTGGTGAGGGGCTTTAGGGATGATGCCTTTTTTGGTTTTCCCTTTTTAGGATGTTTGTAAACATTGGCTATTTGCGGGATGCACTTTTTGCGGCCATTTATTATTAATATTTTATTGATCTTGTGCTTCCTATTGTTGATATATTTACCAATACGTTGATTTCCGTAACAGATTTTCTCCTGCTTAGAGTGCCTGCTCATTGCGTTTGATGCATGCTGGGTCGGGTGTCTGTTTCTGTTTCTGTTTCTGTTATCGTCCACTCTTCTTGTTCTTCTTGTCCTTTTTTCTATTGTTTTTCCGTCCCCACCTGTCTTCTACATAATACTTGATCTAGAACTGCTTCAACACCTCCCCGATTCCTCCTTCAACAATACGGCCATCTTAATAAATAAAATTAATCAAATTAATAATAAAAATAATAATAATATTTTTTTGTTGATTCAGGCACCATTACCTGTATTAGAAGAGGAGTATCCACATATTACTACAAGTTTCTTTACCGTTTGCATTTACATATATTTGCTTTGACATATATCATCGAGCTATAGCTAAGATAACCATTGGCTTAATCGTTTCATTTCATTATTCACGCTTAGTACTCAGCTGGCAGGAACTGCATTCCAATCCTTGAATACTAAATATATATATATACCTTTGAACAGTTGATTTTCACACTATAGCTAAGCCTACCCACCATATTATCTACGTTTTCGTTTTCGTTTTCGTTTTCGTTTCCCTTTCATTTTCATTTTAGCATTCAACAATCCGTCTTGATTGAATGAACAGTAAAGCATACATCTTAATAACTGGTTCAAATTAATTCAAAAATGTTGGTGAACAGCATAATATCCCATGTACTATCTTCCACAGTATTCATCTTGTTCCTAGCATCTCCTCTAGTGACCGCTTGGAGTACATCCTACGATTTACAGCTGGGTGTAGTCTATATGCATTTACTTAATAACGATATAATCAGTATACCATTCGACGTCACAGGAAAGAACCTAACCATTGAAAATGGAGATTCAGTGTCTACTTTAACCACCCCACCAAAGGGTTCTTCAATTTTTCTTTTCAATCAACAGCTTTTTGCCATTCTGCCAAACCAAACTGATTCCAAATCTTCTTTGACAGATAAATGTGGTAAGGGGATTATCTCTGCTTCTAAATTTAATAATCAAACAAACTCTTGGGACGATTACCCCCTTGACTTGCTGTCCATATCATTGGATGCAACATTCTATGAAGATGCAACGTATTTGGTCCCACTCATAAATACCAATAGCTCGCAAATATACGTCTATGGAGGCTATTGCTCTTCTTCTGAAACCGTTCTGGACAGATTGATTCTGATAGATTTGGAATCTGGCTTGTCTCTGAATATCACCACCAGCACCAAGCCTCAGTCCTTCTATGGTGCTGCTAATTTAGCTGCCCCAGACCCTCAAAATCAATTGATCATCGGCGGTAAAAGTTCTGGTGGCTGGCTAAGCTTATTACAGCTTGCTACTTGGAAATTCACTTCTGGATGGTCGCTGGAGATTGTTTCGTCTGCTGAATTAAGTGCTAGCACTCTGAGGAAGAACTCTTTGTCATTACCAATCTTCTACCCGTTAGCTAACGGTTCTATAGAAACAATTGAAAACACCTATGAAGTTAAATCCGTGATTCTCTTGGGAGGCGACCTGAATTCAGGGGACACGGGAATATCGGTTTTAAACATGGAATCCAATAATTGGGTATGGACCAATACTTCTTCTGAAGACGTTGACAACCTGGAAATCTTAGGGGCAGCAACTATTTTCAATACTTTAATTGTAGTCAATTCCACCGGTATTTCACAAGTATCTAGTTCTAGTAAAAGAGATGATAGTAATAACAAATACCAATTGAATCTTTACAACACTCAAAATTATCAACAGACTCAAAGTTTACAGAAAAACACCGATAAATTAATTTCTCTGCTTGCCAATGGTGGTGGAATTCCTGGAGTTGGGAAAAAGCGCGGGAGTTCTAGTGGATTGAGTGGATCTCAAAAGGCAATTATTGGTACTATTGTTCCTCTTGCTTCTATTGCGATTATTGCAGCTACTGGGTTATTCCTTTATCAAAGAAAGAAATCTGAGAAGTCTCATGATGAATTCGGAGATTATCAATTAGGAGTATACGGTGATAACCATCACAATAATAATGATTCTAATTCAACTATTGGCGAGCAAAGTATGGATGTGTGGGTGCGTAAGAGACAAGAATTTGATAGACAAAGAAGTCAGCGTAACTTCAGTTTCCATGAATCTCTGGAAACATTATCAGATGTTAAGACGGAGCTGACGATCTCCAATCCGTTTGAAAGATCACAACTGCCATTGAGAAATGAAGTTGTTATTCCTGCTGCAGCTGCTGGTTTTGGTGGTGATGGTGCTAATGTTGGTTCTAATGTTGGTACTCCTACTGGTGCTGGTGCAGAAGTCTTCCCATCACAAAGCATTTCTAAAAAATTCAAGAAAAGTCTTACATTTAATACCCTTAATAGTAATGGAAGTGGTGGTAATGTTGCAGCATATAGCCTTCTTAAGAAGCAAAAATCTAGACTGCTGAGATCTAAACATTCCCCATCATTATTTGAGGAAGAATTTGCATATGACCTGGAAGAAGATAGAAATAGTGAAGTTGATGATCAAGTTGATGTACAAGTGCTTGTTAGTTCCAAGAGAACGCTGGTGTTAAGAGTAGTGAATCCTGATTTAGAGACTATTCATAGTGAAGTGGAAGACATGTCCTCGATGATAAGTAAGCCCAGCGAAGCACAAATAAGACAAAGGGTACCATCTGGGCCTGCTGTTTTGGATTGAACTTAATTGTTTGTTCAATCCATTCGTTTTCTGTATTTAATCCATGGATCCATGGATTCACGTTATTTTTGAGTTATTTTATATGTACTATAGTTTGTAAAGTATAAGCATCTTTTGTTGTCAGTTGTAGCCGATTCAGTGAATAAGAGTCCAGGCGAGTTTCTGTCTAGTAGAGGGATAAAGATGGTAGCAGATGTTAGTAGAGTGATAAAAAGGTTAGATAGATGATATTATTAGTGATAGTTAAAGATGATAGTATATGATGGATAGATATAGAAATAGTGATGGATAAAGATGATAGACATAGATGATGGATCTCATTTTAGCCAATTTAGATGATTTAGTAAAGCCGATCTTGGACTCGTACCCCGCCTATTTTCCTATTTTGCTGTTGTTACTGGCCATACTAAATCGACACGAATCGGCTCGAGCTGTGAGCAGCTATAATTGGCAGGCTAAAAAGGCAGGTTTAAAGAGCAAAGAAACAGTAAGCGAGCACAAGCATAGGCAGAAGTCACGAGTCGCCAACTGGTCCGTGTAGCACATAAAACTTAGAATTATCAGACAGTGACAGACACAAACAATTTCAGACAGTGACAGACACAAACAATATCAGATAGTGATAGTGGCAGTAACGGTACGTTTATGTTTTCAAGAAACATGTAAATAGTTCGAAATACAGACACAGGTAGCTGACACAGATAGCTGACACAGATAGCTGACACAGATAGCTGACACAGATAGCTGACACAGATAGCTGACACAGATAGCTGACACAGATAGCTGACACAGATAGCTGACACAAATAGACAAAAATAGATTTGCACAGCCGGCAGCTATAAATATATATCTAGTCAGTCAGTGTGCTTCAACTGCCAATTAACATTTCCTGTTTCCTATCGCTGCATAGCACTGCTTACACCACTTAGCACCATGTACACTACTGTACCAGCTGTCAAAGCTGGCCGCAGTCTCTCAGCTGACGTTCCTGTCGTTCCTGTCTTTCCTCTCTTTAGTCTCTCTTGTCTCTCTAGTAACATCCGACGTCCCAGCCAGTCTCTCAGCTGGCCCTTCCCAAGTATATCTACATATCTACATATCTACATATCTATTTCTCTACATCGTTCCGAGCACGCTGTGATCGCACTGTTGATGGGCTCGTCTGCGCCAACACAGACACAAATAAGCTACCAAATCAAAGACACAGACTGACATACAAGACACAGATATACTTCACAAATAAATACAGACACAGACATACTCCACAGTACTCCACAAATAAATACAGACCGCAAACACAAACTACTCTAAAATATAATGCTCTAAAATACGCTACTGTATGCTCTACCCTACCTCCCCGTGCCTCGCCTCGCTAGCCTGCACACGCAGTCGGTAATCGAAACACAAATATTTACAGCCAAAAGTGAAATAAAAATAATATATTTTTGGATACTTTCCTTACAGCACGACCACGGGAGAGCACACGCCACTGCAAGAACTGTGAACAGGTATTGAACGGCGCATTAGTGTGACAGCGGTTTGTAAACGTGGATAGACTGCCTGCCTTTTTACAAGAGTTTTCGTCTTCAGAAACGGCCCCTCCGATCCCCCCCAATCAATCACCAATCCCCAATCAACAATCGAAGGTGTCTACCAGAGTCTCTGTTTCCATATATTAAGATATCTACATCTATATCTATATATCTATATAAAGATTGATATAATCATATCTACAAAAAGATAGATTTATCTATACCTATAGATAGATAGATCAATAGATAGATTGATAGACCTATAACCATATCTATCAATAACAAAAGTATTATCATATAATTGCATACACCCTGGCCATGGATATATCTCTGGACTTCGCTGAGTACGGCTTACCTGACTTGCTGACTCGACAGGACGAATACAAAGATGATCCCCCCAACCGTGATTATAACTTTGCCCTGCTTTCGGCGGCTGGCACCGGTGCCGGTACCTCTCTAGCAATCAACCCTTCGGAAACGATATCCATGCCCCATCAAAACACCTTGGGTGGTGGTCCAGACTTGGACGAACTGCCGCCGTTTACGATCGAACTGGATATCTACTTTGATCTGATGGCGATTGACGAGTATACGGAAAAGCCTTACGAAATGGACCAACTGCTTCAACAGCTCCTGCTTCAGAAGCTGCAGCTTCGTCAACAACAACAACAGCAGCAACAACAGCAGCAACAACAGCAGCAACAACAGCAGCAACAACAGCAGCAACAACAGCAGCAACAGCAGCAACAACAGCAACAGCAGCAACAATACCAAGTTGTGAATCCTGTGTTTCTGCATCAACTCTCGGCCCTTGACTTTCTTCACGGTACCAGCCAGAATACCAGAGAAACCCCTAAATCACTCTTTGGAATGTCGAATGAAAACAAACTAGACATGAATGCTGATGCCACCTCCAATGGTCGCTTAGGACCTGGCTTGGAGTCGAACTTTGACGCCACCAATTCTATGTTAACCAATGGTATATCGTTTGGAAACAGTACCAATGCCAATGTCAATGTCAATGTCGGCAATTATAAGACACAGCCTTCTAACCAGGATATCTTCAGAAACAACAACAACAACAACAACAACAACAACAACAACAACAACTACAACTACACTAACGCTAACACTAACTCTACCTCTGACTCTAACATGAATATGAACTTAATGAATTATAATACAAACACTAACACCAACATGAATGCCTCTATTAATGGCCACGTTGCCCAAGGTGACACCATGAACATCAACCATAATGCCAATATCAATACCAATATTAATAGCAATAATCTAATGAACCGTTACGGCAGCTTCGTGGATACGTATCTGCCCCAGGACTCTGAAATGCCATCCGAGTTTCCAAACCAAACCCCTGAAATGTTTCAGCCAACTCCAAGTGAGTTTGCATATCTAACCCCACAGCAGGACCTTCAAAGTATCCACAGCTCGTCCATGAAACGTCCTGATATGGATACTACCAACGGCGACAATGGAATAGATTCAAATCGATTGGATCCTTCCATGATAGCTCCTCATTTGGAGATGAATTCCAATGGATTACACGAGCTACTGCCTCTTACGACGGTGGACTCTCATACTCCAAGTATTCTGCTGTTGCATCTGACTCAACACCTGTTTTTCCTGGCCCATCAATATATCACCAGAAACCTGTTGGATATCCTGCAACCTCCTACTCTGATCAACAGACTGCTGTTTGACCATTATACCAAAAGTCGGGCTCTGATTGACCTGTCAAATCTGCAGGAACCAGCCGGTCGTCGTCATACTCTGTTTGCAAACTCTATTCTGAATTATTTCCCTTTTATGGGTCAAAGAACGTATCTGGGCCCATCTTCGCCGAATCAAGTTCCTCCATTTGATAACAATAACAATAATCAGAAACAGAATAATATAAGTCCTAATGACCTGAATCTGAGTCTCTCAAATATGAATGCTGTACATCCACAGCCTGAAATAAGTCCTAGAAATCGTCAACGTCATTTGATTAGAGGGATCTTTAAAAACCGTGAAGCAGGAAAGATGGGTACCGTTAATGAAGCTGCAGTGACTGAGTTGTTTGTTCCAGAAGATGAAAAGGAAGAAGAAGAAACCAAAAAGCCAAAGAAGCCAAAGAGATCTTTATTTAATAGATTCAAGTCTCAGGAAGACAACAACAACTCAAATGCAAATGCCATTAACGTTAATGCTAACAATGGACAACCTACAGGTACTAATTTGTCACCCTCTGCAAGTCAATCATTTAATAATGCCAATGTCAATGCTAATTCTAATTTCAACTTCATGATGGGAGATAATAACTCGTCCAAGGACGGTACCAGCATGAATGGATCCCATTCGATGTCAGGATCTACAGCAGTTAATGGTATTTCCAATGCATCTGTCAATATAGGGTTTAATGGATCATTCAATGGTTATAACACAAATAATAATCACCCTGATGCCCCAGACGACTCCTCAGTACCTTCTGCTTCCCTTGATGCCACTCTGCTGAATACCATTATGCTGCATAACAACAGCAGTATTAATAACAATGGTAGCAATAATAGTAATCACGGGAACCAGGCACCAGAACCAGATTATGCAGCTCTTTTTGAAGGTGTTGGTAAACGGAACCTTGTAAGTACACTTAAATCCAAGCCCAAATTCAAAGAAGAGAATAGTGCTTCTTCAGGAGATAATTCCATTACAGGAACCTTTGAGAAAGATAAGGATAGCCAGGAGGATGTAGTATTATCGCTGAATCTGGCTCCAAGCAGCCTGGCACTGCGTATTCTTGGAGCTAAATTGCTTAAGAGAAAGGAACTGAGTGACTTGAACACAATGGAACAAGAACAGCAGCAGCAGCAACAGCAACAATTAAATAACAGTAAAAAATCGACTTCTAGTCTTGAAAATGACTCGATGGATAATTTGGTGCCGGAAGAGCTGCTCTCACTGCAGGGTTCAAGTAAACGAACCTCTCTGGATCAAGCGGAAAAAGTAGAGGTCGACTTGGAACTGCTCGACTTACCTCCAGATACCAAGACGTTTTCATCGTCAAATAGGCGAACTAGAGGAAGAAAAGAAAACAAGGTAGCCGATTTGCTGGATCTGACAAAGATCTTTTTATGTACCTATTGTCTGAGACGGTTTAAACGACAGGAGCATTTGAAGCGTCATTTCCGACTGTTGCATACGTTTGAAAAGCCATTTGAATGTAAGATTTGTCACAAGAAGTTTAGCAGATCAGACAACTTGAATCAGCACTATAAGATTCACAAGTCTGAAGATGTGGAGTTGGTTATTGGAGATTTGGAATCAATGAACGAAACAGGAGACATGGAAACGTAATTGGATTTTAACCAAACAAAAATGACAAAAATGACAAAAAATGATAAAAATGATTAAAAATTTAAAACAATGGATAATTGGAAGGTATAGATAAGCTATAGATTTTATATGCTTATCAAAAGGACATGGGAAAGAAATGGGATGGACGTTATCGAAAGATATCTTATCATATATACAAAGATATGTATATACATATACATATGTTATATATCATATATATATTTATATATTTATATACACTAAGATTAATGATATGAAAGAGATCTGTAAGATATAATATATCAATATAAAGATATATAATGTAATAAAGTGTACGATTGTTACTATTTGGTGCTACATGATGTAATTTTTTGTAGATTCTAAACAATAAGAAAGGTATATATAGTTAAAGTCCCAAAGCCAAAAATCCGTAAAATAATGAAAGAATAGAATGTAATAGAATGTGAAAAATACACCGCCCAGCGGGTCTTCGATTTATTTTATTTATGCAATGTTAGTTAAAAGTTCTTCGTTAATCATATCAGAAGTAACTTTGTCAATAAACAACTGGTCTATTTTTTTCTTGGTTGGCGGCTTGGTTATTCCTGACCCTTCAATAGTAGTAGACGTAGGCTGTTTCAAGATCCCACCAATACAAATATTTCGTTCTTTATGTTTCCGAAGAACATCAAGTCGAGTGAATTCTTTATTACATTGACATTTACAATACCTGGTTTCTTTATGACCTTTAACATGACGGTTAAGATCATGTTGACGAACAAAATTCTTGGGACAATACATACATGCATATGGTCTATCACTAAGATGAGTCTGAATATGCAGCCTTACATTATACCTTCTAGTGAATTTTTTCCCACATCCTTTATAAGTACAAGTGAAGATCTTATTTTCATCTGGGCCTTCCCAGTACTGGTCAAGTTGTCCTGGAGGTAAAAGAGATGCCTTTTCTGCCTTCTTCTTTGGAGTAAGTTTCTGGATGGTTTTCCTCAAGTCCTGGTACGAGTCCTTGGCATTGGGCAGGATCACCGGCGACCATTTGAGGTCAATTCGGTCTGGCTTTTGTGGGGTCAATTGCAAGATGGTAGCATTGACATCGATCAGCTCATCCGGGTCGACGTTGATGAGAGTTTGACGTAATGGACTACTATGGATGGATTTAATTGGCGACAGGTTGATCAGATTGGCTCCTCGAAGGTTGCTGGCTGGACTGCTGGGCGGCATTGGATGGTGATAGAAGGCCTTCTGGGGCAGCAGCGACAACAGAGACAACTGGGACTGAACGGAAGGACCCGAAGGACGGTTGTAGGGCAAGTAGTTCTGGGCCCCCATGATGAAGCCACCGCTACCGCCACTACCACCACTACCATTGCTGCTGCCATTCTCCATCACTCCGACCGGGTGGTTGTCGCTGAAAAACTGTGGAGTATAGAAGTTACGGCTGCCGCCGTGGTTCTGGTGGATAGGACTCGAAAGCATCGGGTTCTGGGGCATGTTGGAACCATAGAACGACCTGGTAGGCGAAGGCAGCTGTGGTTCCGGCAGCAGCCAGTCAGGCAGGCCGTGGGAGAGCTTGGGAGGCAGAGGAGGCGGCAAGAACACCTGATCCCTGATAGAAACGTTGTTGTTGTTCTTATCCATCTGCTGTTGATGAACAGGGCCGTTAGGACCGTTCCTTTGAACTCTTCTGTCGTCTCTGTCTCTGCCATCTCTTTGTGGACTGGACTGGCTGATCCTGGAGGGACTCTGAAGGCCCTGGGCTCCAGAGGAAGAGACAGAGGCAGGGCCCTGAACAGGAATGGGCATGTACTTCTGGTTTACAAATGGCAGCGACTGGTGGTACTGTGGGATCATCACCTTCTCGTCAAGAAGAGGCTCGATGTCCTCGACGTACTCGATGGGCTTCATGTCACTGAACTCCTGAAGAGACTTGACGTTGTACGAGTTGAGAGGCGGACCTGAAGGAGGAGGAGGCTGTTGCTGGTTTACCATGACGTTCATCTGTGGAGAGTAGTCGTTGGACTGTGGGATTCTGAAGCCCAAGGACTCGTGAAGATCCTGGGGTAAATGGATACGTCCGTCGTTTTGAAGCTGAAGGTGCTGGTGCTGAAGATGGTCTGGAGGGCTTGGTGGGAACTTATATGCCTTCGGAGTTTCGGCACTTACAAAGATGTCTTCGTCTACTGGTTTCTCCTTGGTGTCGAGCAACTGGAACTCGTCTTCCTCGAGCAAATGGATGGGCTTGGCGTCATAATTGGGGGGTTCGTGGATCAACTGGCTCGGGGTGACTAGGATCTCGTCTTCTTTCTTGCCTGAGATCAGAAGCAGTTTGCCGTGGTCAGAGTATCCAAAGATAGCAGTGCCACTGATCTTTCTGGAGTGGGTTTTGTATTTTTCGTCAACAGAAAACCCGGTAGGGACATCTAAATCCAGGATCCCGGTCAATGTTTCGTTGAAAAGGGACTCCATCTGGTTGATACCATTGAGGTACTGGTCCAAGTCTTGGGGAGGGCGCAGGTCCCAGTCCTCCAACTCCATGGTGTGAAGATATTATTTGTTTCGTTAGGTGAGTTTGGGGAGAGGGTTGGATAGACAAATGTAGATTCTTTTCGGTGGATATAGAATTCTATTTTTTAATCGGATCTGGTGGCTTTTTTTGGCTTCCACTGGGTTTCAAAGGGCGAAGGAGATCGGAGAAGAAAGTCTTTCTGATTTTGATTTTGCCAGGGAAAGAAGTCTCTAAATACTGATCTAGAGTCCTTTTAAAAGCACGGTTTTCTTTTGCTGGTTGTAATGGCAAGGGGCAGTCCAACCAAAAACTCTTTCTACTATTCCGAAATCTGGCTGTTTTTGGGTTTATCTAAAGAGAAGTTTTTGAAAAGGAAATCGACCTCTTCATGTGTGTTTTGAAATGTGCGACCATTGCCCGATTAGGCTGAAAGTAATCAAGTTACCTGATTAGGCAGAAGATAAATAGATGGTGCATGGTATAAGAGCGGTATAAGAGCAGACTGCATATTTACGAACCCTAATAGAGGTGAATCAAGCACGTTGGGGTGTAATGGAAAAACAAGAAAAATAAAAATAAAAAAGGATTATTATAGCGGAAACTGAGATGATGGTGAGAGAGATGTGCTGTGGAAACGGGTGAAGAAGGTCTGGCATTCCAGAAATATTGAAGAGGTTCGAAGAGAGCAATAGAACAGAAGAGTAAAACAGCAAAAGAGTTCTTTCGTTATGCGCTTTCCTTCCTTTTTTTTTATTCATTTTATTTTATTTATCTATTGCTATGCAACTGTGATGGCCTCATACTGATTGTATTCCGCTCCTCTAACTTGGGTTTCAGATCTTCTATTTTATCTTTACGAATAGCACTCATTCAGGCCAGATTAGGTTTTAGTGAAACTAGGCAAAATAGTCTGAAAATTTTCTAACGGCTCTGGCCTAAATCTATGATCAGCTACACATTTATAGTTTTAGTTAGAGCATGTGAGCGATTTTAGGTGGGGGCTAAGAAGATAATATCTATAAAAGGTATCACCTAGATATAGCAGACTCTTCACCGATACTACATGAGCATCTACTGGCCCAAATTCAAAAATATCGTCAAATATCGTCGAATATCGTCATAATACCAGAATGGGGTATTGTACGAAGGCTCTGCCATACTGTTATTGTACTATAATTCTCTATTATTTGCTATTACCACTATAATATTGTTCTATTTTGCTTTCATTTGTTGGATAATACTATTGTTCTATTTTGCTATTATTTGTCGGATACTATAATATTGTCTACTTTGCTGTTATTATTTGGCGGTTGCAGGCCTACACTCACCTAATAACATTATGCGTATTCTCTGGTGGTAGTTGGCAACGGAATATGTATGGAACTACTACGAATAAGACTACTCGGTTAATTACAGTAGCTGGTATGACGAGGCATGGTGGTAGGGCCACAGCGTGCCGTTATTTTACTACAAGCAGAAATCATGGTAGCTAAGCTATAATTGGAGCACTATGGTATCGTCTAGTACAGTTTTTCTACAAAGGCTAGCCAGGCTGGACAGAATAGATAGATTTTCTACAGGAAATCGGAAAAATAGCAATACAGATGAAACACACAAATTACAAATTAGCCAAGGAAAAATATAATTCATAAACTAAACTACAAGCAAGAGAAGGTGGAGAGAAGGGTTACCGTTCTGGTTATGGCTACTTCATCCATGTTTCATCTGTACTGTTTCTTGTTTTTTCCAGTTTTGTTTACTACCCACTTCTTCTTTTGGACTGTTTTTTTTTTATTTTTCATCGTTTCGGGTTATTTTTTTATTGCTTCTTTCACTATTCGAATCGGCTTTATTTTGCTTTATTCTGCTGTAAACCTGGGCTGGGAAGAAAGGGCAGCATGTGGATGTATGATGAGTGTGCCCTGGGTACAGGACTGATACGGTTATGGAACCTTTCTTCTCTCTCTCTACTTTTTCCTCTACTTCTCTCATTGAGTACAAATTACCGATTGGGTACTAATTGAACACAATTACCGATTGGGTAGTGAAGCTGTTTGAGTATGTTTTCAAGAGATATGTGTCAGCAGTAACCTTTTTTTCCCAAACGATATACCCCAGCGATCTCGCCTGTATATGCACTTTGTATGTGTACTATTAGCGTTTGATGTGATTATCCGGAGAACAATAGAAGAGCGGGTGCCTTTTGGTAAGGTAATCATGATTCTGTTTCGGCTGCATTGGGGTATTTTGTATAAGTATAGTTGTCCTCTAGCTGTCTTCTAGCTCTCTTCTAGGTGTCAGATTACACAGCTCATGTTGAGAGAAGGAATATGGTATGTCTTCTTTGTACTGTTTCCATGGTGATCTCGTAATTGTTCCCTGAATGCAGCATACTTTTACCCTTACTCTACTCTTACTCTACCCTTACTCTACTCTTACTCTACTCTTAATCTTACTCTTACTCTTACTCTTACTCTTACTCTTACTCTTACTCTTACTCTTACTCTTACTCTTACTCTTACTCTTACTCTTAATGTTAATCTCACTCTTACTCTTACTCTTAGCTCAGCTCAGCTTAGCTTAGCTGAATGTATGCGTTACTTTCTACACTGGCCTATTGGCTGCACCGTCTACTTCACTTATTTCTTAGTACGGTATCCACACAATTGATTCTTTTTTCTCCTGTAGTATATAGGGGGAAATTGGCATATTTCATCTGGCCGAAGCAAATTTATCCACCAAATTTCTCCGCAATTCCTTCTATTTATACACCTAGAACTCTTTATACTACATCTAGATGGCTAACATCGTACTTATATGAAAAATGAATTTTGTATTTCCTACACTAAGGCACTTTGCAATTTATTCTCGTCTTACTTTCTAACTCTATCCATGCATCAATACACTCACATCAACAACATCTTTCTTGGGTCTTCAATCAATTCCTTGACGGTTCTCAAGAAGACAACAGCTTCACGACCATCCAATAATCTGTGATCGTAAGTCAAGGCCAAGTACATCATTGGACGAGAAACAACTTGTCCATTGACAGTAACTGGTCTTTCCTTGACACCATGCAAACCTAAAACGGCAGTTTGTGGAGTGTTAATGATTGGGGTACCGAAAAGAGAACCGAAAACACCACCGTTGGAAATGGTGAAAGTACCACCAGCCATGTCTTCTAAGGTCAATTTACCATCTCTAGCCTTCTTACCCAAGTTAACGATTTCTTCTTCAATACCCAAAATAGAACGGGATTCGGCGTTTCTAATGACTGGGGTAACAAGACCCTTTGGAGTGGCTACAGCAATAGAAATATCAGAGTAATCTCTGTAGACAATGGTGTCATTGTTTTCAATGGATCCATTGACGGATGGAATGTCTCTCATGGCTAAAGTGGAAGCCTTGGTGAAGGCACCCATGAAACCTAATTTGATACCCTTCTTTTCCAAGAATTCATCCTTGTACTTCTTTCTCATATCCATAAGAGCAGACATGTCAACTTCATTGAAAGTAGTCAAGAAAGCAGCGGTGTTTTGAGATTCCTTAAGTCTTTCAGCAATTCTTAATCTCATTCTGTTCATCTTGACACGTTCTTCTTCTCTGGAAAAGTGGGTGAAGGTGTCGACGGAACCAGCTGGTGGGGCACCAGAGGAAGCCTTGACAGCTGGAGATTCAGTCTTGGCTGGCTTAGCAGCTGGCTTAGAAGCAGCTGGGGCAGCAGCAGCTGGAGCTGGAGCTTCCTTGGCTGGAGCAGCAGCAGCTTCTTCCTTGGCTGGGGCAGCTTCTTCCTTAGCTGGAGCAGCAGCGGCGGCACCACCTTCTGGGGCGTCACCTTCTTCAATGACAGCCAAATCGTTACCAACTTCAACGGTATCTTCTTCGCTGGCAAGTTGTTGGGTCAAAGTACCGGAAGTTGGAGCATTGACTTCGACATCGATCTTATCGGTTTCAATGGTGGCAATAAGTTCATCTTGTTTGACGTAATCACCAACGTTCTTATTCCAAGCAGAAAGGGTACCTTCCGTTATAGATTCAGCCATGTCTGGGACTTTGACGGTGATGGAGGCAAAACGTTGGAAAGCAACGTCGTTTCTAAGCTTTTGGAAAGCTGGGGTGGCAGCAAGAGCAAGCAGCTTGGCAACTGCGTGCAGAATGGGTGCTCTAATGGCACTTCTAGTGAGAGACAACATCGTTGGTTACTGGTAGTAGACTTCAGGGGGTTCAAAAGTTTTTTGGATTCGTCCAAGTCTAAAAAAAAAAGAGAACAAGAAAATAATAAATTATTTAATTATTTAATTATTATTAATTTTATCAATTTTTTAACTGCCTGTGGATGGAAAACGAGGAAAATGCGAGAAATTTATACCGAGCAGGAGGAAAGGAAGGAGCGTTGCAGAGGAACGTTGTAGAGCCGGGGCGTGTTTAAGTTAGTAACTATGACTTTTTGTCAGCTAGCGGAGTTATATATATTTGTCAGACTTTATTCCAATCATATATCGTATCCAGTCATCTTTTTATTTATTTTCTTTTATCAGATCATCAGATCATCTAGTCATCTGGTCAGTACTTTCTTTTTCTGCTGTCAGCCTTTTGTCAGGTGGGCCGTTGTGAGCCTCCTATTAGTAATGTGTTTTTAGTGATTTAATGTTCTAGTGATTTATTGATTTAGTGTTGCGTGTCAGGGTAAAGTGATTTAGCGTTTAGCCTGTAGTGTTTCAGTTATTTATGGAAGGTCCCAGAATTGCCGCAAACCATCTTCCTTTTTCTAGCGAGCTTTTGGTCTTTTGGTCACTTTTCTCCGCATCTGCAACAAGTAGAGACACAGTATACATAGCTTATTCACACCTATTTGTCGTAGTTATAATAGTTATCACATTTACTGTTACACTGGTACGTAACTACTTACTGGGGTATAACTCCTATTTGGCTGCAATTGCCGGGCTATCTACCGTTGCCCTGTCCGTCCTTGGTTTAAGCAGTATTTAAGACATTTCTTATCTGATCGGCGAAATCGAAAAATTAAAAAAATAAAAAAAAGAACACTACAAGAATAAAATTCAAACTAAACCTTAGCATACTTCAATTGGTCTATACCTTGTCAGTGTATTAGCACCAATTCTTGTAATTCCATTCGATCTCTTCCATTCCTCCTCTGCTTGTCATTTTAATACTACTCTAGATCAATTCACTTTCTCTTCCCTTCTCTTCTCTTCTTCTCTGTCAAATGCACTTATCGCAAAAATACATCTGCACGCGGCCATTATTTTTGGCTGCCTCTAAGCTAAACACTGAAACAGCGAATAAAGCTGATTTGCAAGTGAAAAATAAAATAAAATGCCTTTTCCGCACTTCTCATTTGCTGAAACCAACGGAGCCGGGGGAGTTGAGGTGCGGGGCTCTTAACACTTTTGAACACCCCCTCTAAGTTTTTCCCTGGAGTTGTTCGGAAGCAACCACGCAGGCAGCCTATGTGCACGCCCGGTCGGAGCGGCTGCAAGTGTTGGTCTCACAGAAGGAAGTGATGAGCAGCTTCATTACCTCTTCCACAACCTGTAGAGATGTGATTGTAACAACTGGTAGAATCCAATTCAGGGGCACTTACTATGTATATATATATATTTTTTTATTTATAATTCTTGTTTGTATTTAATTTGCATGCCCCGTTTATCGACTATAGTGAATAGAAAAAGGTGAGAGTCCAAAAAGGCGCTCAGTAAACTGATTTAATTTTTTTTTTTTTGTAATATTTCAAGTGCCTGCAAAGCAAATCTTGACACGAGAAGAATTATTTTAGCTGTTCAATTGACTTTGATAGAAAGCTAAGCTACCTAAAACTATCGTCTACTGTCGTATACGTGCTCTCGGGAACTCACGTCTACACTTCCTTCATCGCAATGATTCATCTTCTTGCAATTCGTCTTTCTTTTTTCTATCTTAGCTCTCTGCGTTAATTGAGCAGCACAAGGCGGAAAAATAGTGACTGACAGTGGGGAAACTCCGGGAGACTCATCTAAACGACCTAGTTGCATATCATCCTCGGGCACCGAACAGCTCCGAGACTTTATCTAAAGTCGTCACTATAGTCAAGTAGCAGTCTGATGAACAGTATCAGTATTCTCTTAGGACAACTTATTCCACTGCAAATACTTCTCCTGCTAGCTATTTGTATTTTTTTTAAAGTTTATATCCAAAAAATGAAGCATTTCATTCAAGATTGCTCGTTTAGTCACTGATCGGAGTTCATATGAAGAAATCTATAGCTCCCGAAAATGCCGGGAAATTGATTGGCAGTCGCAACTACTAAGAAAAAAAAAAGCAAGAAGAAACAAAAAAAGAAGCCCGATGCGGGGGTCGAACCCGCAGCCTTTTGATCGCCTTAACTAAGAGTCAAACGCTCTACCGATTGAGCTAACCAGGCTCTTCGGAAATTAACTGATATTTGGTGCTTTTTATACGTCTTCACGTGACTAGTTTTATTTAGCTGCTATTTATTGGTCATCAACTATGCCTGTCTACAAACAAGGAAGGATAGGGCTACGTTCATGATTTTATGTTTTATGATTTTTTAAGTACTCTAAGTAACTACTGATAAAACTCTAAAACAGGTATCGCTGAAATGCTTGGACTAGCAGTCTTATCTACTATGAGTATTCAGAGATCTTAGAGAGAAGAGAAAAGAGTAGAGGCGGCGGCATAGAGTATATCTTACTTTATCAACCAGGCACAATATGCTTTTGGAGTAAACCAAATAACAAAGACACATGGAAGATCAATTTAGAACTTTAACGGGTCTACCCATTTATCTTCTTTGTAACACCCACAACCATCTGTTGAGTTGCTGCTCTTATCAGCTCATCTCCATCTCATCGCCTTACCCCAGATAATAATGTTGTGGTCACGTGATTTGTGTAAGGTACCAGCCATTAATTTATTTTACAGTGTTTTTGTTTTTCCCAAACGGGTAATGTGATGAAGCAGCCTTTCAAGGGTGCTATTGTTACTGGCATAGTCGGTACGGTACGGGAAAAATTAAAGGCCAATGCAATGCTTTTGGCTGATTGAAAGATGCAAATTTTTCAAAATAATTTAGACGGGGAAAGGAGCTCAATCATAGAGTTATCCTTCCATTCTATCACTCTCTCTTCTTCTACAAGTTTCTACTGCTATGTAACCTCACGAAACGCTAGTATATGTCCTGCTATTTTGTACAATTATGGTCCAGTTATTCTGCACACATTAGCGCCCAGCAAGCATTCTCCATGCAGCCTTTTGCTAATCGCCCATTGTTTGTCGCTAATCATCTGAATTCCTTATTATCCTCTTTCTCTGCTCACTATCTCTTTACCATTTACTAACGTTTTGCCACACTTTGCCCGCTATTAGCCTGCTGTAATTCACTTTTTGCGCGCTAATCCCCACTAATTGCACATTCACTCGCTAACATTGCATGAAACACGGAGACTGAAACAGGGGACTCAAACGGCCACAAGTACCACTCCAGCTCATCAAACAGTCTTCAGCCCACATTTTATCAACTCCAATACACTGTAAGCACACTTCTAACACACTACAATACCCTACCTCTACCTGTACTCCCATTCCACCTCTTTCTACCCCTATCCTACCTCTACCCTACTTGCCTCCTGCACATTCCCAGCCAGCACTAAAAACGCACGCCAGAAAGGGAAAAGCAACATTTTTTGCTGGATCACCAGAAAACAGCAGGAGATCTTAACCCAGTTTCAGCGCCCCTCTATACCTACAGTTGCTAGATATTGATAAATTTGTGTTCTTCATAGTTGCAAACCTTGTCCTATGCTGACCCTTCATCCGTATAACATGGACTCCACCAGAATCGTCAGTGATCGGTCCAGGTTCGAGTACGACCACATCAACCCGCCCCGCAACCGGTCCAGAACCACCACTCCTACCGAGAAGGACCACGCCAGTGAAATCACCTCGTTTGACCTGATTTTGCAACCGGAAAAGCGCCAGCACTCCATAACCTCGCATCTGGATATAGTGCCTCCACGCCAGCCATCTTCGGACCACCAACATGGCCACTTGATCGACCAAGAAAACGAGTTCTTTGATGACTACTTACAGGAGTCTCTCCTTGACGAAAAACGCTACGACGACGACAAGAACTCTGCTTCGTTCATGCCTTACCCCGAGTCCCGAGCCCAGCTGAAGGTCCGTGGAGCCTCTGCTCCCACAGAGGTGCCTGCTGTGCCTCCTAAGGACAAGCCACGGGCCCACTTCCTGCCACCACCTCAACCCCAACCACAGCAAATCCAACAGCAACCACAACCACAACAACAACAAACCGTCAACTACCAGAAGGTAAGCCAGGTCCCTGTGCCCCAAGTCACCCCACAACCACAACAGACCCTCCAACAACAGAATGTCCGTCTGAATTTGCAGCCACCTCCTCAGTCTGTTCCCAACCAGTACTACCAACAGCCGTACCAACAAGAGGTAGCCATAGCCACTCCGGTAGGCTACCATCTTGAGCCAGACGCTCCGCCGGCCCAAACGGCTGATCTAATGACTATCCACCTGAAACAGAAGGATTTCGAGACCAGGTTGATAGGCCAGGTCATGAACAGACCCTTCTTCACCGTCCCCACCAAAAAACCGGTGGGCTTTAACAAGTACCAGCCCACAGAGTTCTACTTCCTGATGAACCTCTTTTTATATCTTTTCGAAGGTATAGTGTCGGTAATAGTGATAATCTTGGCGGCTGTTCTTGCCAGGAACGACCACAGAGGGAAAACAGGGATATACCAGTTCATTATAGCTGACGGGTCCATCTGTCTCTTCATTCTGGTTCTCTTCTTCATCGGGGTGGTCAACTTCGAAAAAAGAAACGGTAGTTTCTACTGTGTCTTGGCTACCGTCATGAACTTCATTTCTTTCATCATGGTCGTCAGCTCCGTGGTCTCCAACACCGCCTGCGATAAACAGTACATCTGCAGGGTCAGGAAAGCCGTGGCTGCTTTCGTTATCATCTCCGTGTTCGTGTGGGTGATTAACTTGGTCATGTTCTTGACCACTCTTTACATTTCTCGTTTGAACCTCTTAGAAGAACTCAACTTTGATTACTCTGATAAGGGCGCCGTGGCAGGCTACAATGAAACCACTGGACCCCGGTCCTCGATGACCCACGACATGCCTCGTCAACCTACTCCTCTGGGTCAAATTCAAGGTTCTAACCAGCCTTCTGGGCCCGTTATGATAGAAACGATGGATCCAAATGCTGGCTACGACCATAATCCTCCAATATATCAGAGATCTGGCAACAACCCCCAAGGCCCAGTTCAGGACACTAACATGGGATACTCCACTGGTAGAGAAACCGCTGGGCTGCCTCCAATTTTCGTAGATTCTAACGGGGTAGTCGTAGACTCGCTAACCGGAAACAGAATAAGAGAGTTTTTACTCGACGACTATGGAGAGTTACGGGAGATTCCACACAGCAACGATCTTCAAGACAAGAATAAGATCTTGGTATATACTGGGGCATGAGAGAGCTACCAGAGTCAAATCTTTTAATTTAGCATTGGGTGTATTATATAACAGTAATTTATTAATTTATAACAGAAATGTAGCGGACAGAGTGTTATTGTTTAATCATTTGGAAATGGGGTTTATAGAGACGTAATAGTGGGTGTACGGGTGTTAAAATTGACCATAAAAGGACCACGATACACCAAGGTAAATGAGGAAAAAAGCAAAGATATTTACCGTCAAATAGTATATCCAGGTTATTGAAAACTCGTTTCACATTATTCCACGTGTATTAATCGTGCTATTATGTGCTGTTGTTGGCACCTTCAAAACCTGATCAAAGCCGTTTTCTGTCAATTTTCTTTGTGGCCGCAATATGCATGGAACACTGGTTTTGTGGGGGAGGGGAGGGACTTGTCTGTGACACCAATGACCTTGTAAGATGGATTGGATTTCTTCTGTAATATTCAAAAGCTAACAAGTATAATTAATTCTTTAAACAAGTCAAATGTTACGTTTTCTCTGGATACTTGCTCTTCTCTTTTCTTGCCTATCAGTGGTGGGCTCATCCCCGATCAATCGAATGGATGTGAAGACTCCAAAGCTACACCAGATTTCTTTCAACTCAGAACAGGCACAAGTGGTTCAAGATCAAGATCAAGATCAACCAATTGATTACAAAAAAACAACCGCTGTGATTGAATATGAAATGAGGTCTCTCAACGACCAGCAGAACGGATCTGGAGATTCTAATAAGCGACAAGTAATTGGGTTTAAAGTAGTTCTTCTAGGAGTTCGGATTCCTTCTAAATCGCAAATGCTTCAGTTCTTGGATGGTACTCAAGCGGATTCCTTAGGACGGTTATTCAAAGAAGATTTTGAACTCTTTAAAACAAACATGTATGGGTATGAACTATTCAAGAGCCTTCAAAATGAAATTCTGTTTGATAAGATCATCAACTATCGTGAAAAGGGTTTTGTTTCAAGTCTTTTTGAACCTTTGATCGGAAAGCAAGCCTTGAGATTCTTGTTCACTAAGATTCTTACCGATGAAAATAAATCTATTAAAGATTATTCTTTCAATATTTTAAATAACCCAAACGATGATATCAATTCATTATTCTGTATATCGAAGGATCAATCAAAGAGTTGTGCTATTATTAACAAATTCACTACCATAAAAATCGTTCCATTGAATGTATCTCAGAAACTCTACAAAAGAGGTGACTTGGAAGAATTTACTGAAGAAGTGGTCAACAGTATCCTGCTAGCAGCCCGTAGAGGTAAAAATAGAGCGGTTAATACAGTGGAAGATATTAAAACAGCTACAAAAGATTCAGCAAAAGCTGGGGTTTGGAAGGTCGATTCTATCAAGGGTAGACTAGACGCTGCCACAGACGCCTTTCTTGGGCGTCTGGAAGGTTTTGGATTTAAGCCAACAGCCGATTATGACCCTTACGACGTTTCAAGATTAGAGGATTACAGGGAAAGCTCTTTTAATGCACTTTCAACAGAGCATAGCAATAACGGTAACCATGGTCATCAACTCTACAAACGAAAGCCTTATGGTTTCCCTTCTCCAAGAAGTAAGAAATACTCACAAGTAATTCTCCCTGAATAAAAATATACCCACTTCCTTTGATAACTAGTAATTAGAATCTCCAATATACATTTTCCATATTTATATCGATTCCAAAGATCTACCTTATTTACTCTACACCTACTCCTCTCTCTCTCTCTACTTCAACTACATGTGTATTCTGACCTGCATGTATTTAAACTGATACCCTTTGTAATACATAGTTTGGTTGAATTTAACTCGGTATCATATTTTAAATTCTGTTGTATATGATTGTGATTTGTTTTAACTTTTCTTTGTCTTTGAATATTAATCATCAAATTTATTCTCTATTCAAACCCGACTTTGCGTGCATTGTTGTTATATCCATATTGACGGTTACGGTAAGCACTCATGGCATTACTGGCGTCACCGGTTATAGTTGACTGAGGTTCAGTAGGTGTAATATTTTCAGTGAATGAGTCTCTCTTCAGAAACCCATCTTGCAGTGACTCATTGTATGGGTTGGAGTAAGGGTTTGCCTGGAACAGTTCGTCATCATATACTGAATCAGCTTCGTATTTTTTAGACACATTTTCATGACCCTTCATAGCAGTGGCACCAAGGGCCATTAATTCCATATCGTCTTGGTTCTTCAGAAGGTGTTTACCACCATCTGGCTGATCAAAACGTGGCAAGAATGAAACTCTATCATCCTTCATTGGTTGGTAACGAGTATCTGGGTTCTTAACGAGAAGTGCCATGACACAGGTAACAATTGTAAAGATAAGTAAGAAAAGAGCAAATGCTGCGTTCAAAACAAAGTATACAACTGCCATAACAGAAGCTACCACATGTGGTTGCTTGAAAAGATAAGAAAAGAACATGAAGAAAACAGCATTGATAGTATTAACAACAGCGATTGTAATGTTAAAAGCATTAGTTCTCTTATCCATGTATGGTCTCTTCCATGAGATACCTACCAAATGAGCAAGTTCAATGACAAACACCAATACAGAAGCAGCTCTACCTTGCTTTTGTAAAACAGCAACAAAAAGAGACTTCAATAAGACATAAACCAATAAAATCAAAACGAAATAATAACAATCAGCTCTGAATTGAACGTAAACAAAACCAAACTTATTAAGGAAGTTGGAATCACCAAATAAGAGATAAGCTGGGTTTTTGAATTGTTTAACTGATTGACGACCTAAAAGGAATACTCTGATACCAGCTTGGAAAAGCAAGACAAACAGAATAAGAAGTAAAAATACGGCGACCGTGATAGCTCCACCGGAATCGCTAGCAGTGAATTCATAAAAGCATAAAACAGTGACTTGAGGGAAGGCAATGATTAATAAACGATACAAAGAACCTTTAATAATAAGGGACCATTGTTTACGGAATTCATTAAATTTACCTTCGTGCATAATGTTCAGACGAATGCAAATTTCAATGACAGCTTTGAAAAGCATAAGACAAGCGACCAATACAAAAGCGAAAAATAACAAGAAAATGATACCAGTCATGAAGAAAGAAGTGATTTCAATACCAGCAAGGTAAGAAACTCTTTGAATACCACGAAGAATCAAAATCTTCAGGTAAACGTCACTATCCTTTTCGTTAGTGGTATAAAGAGTAGCGTTGAAAGAATCAGAATAACCAAAATTATCCAGATCCAAAGAAATTCTCTTTTCAAACAAAGTCAAATGTTCATTTCTCTTTTGATTGTCGAACATTTCACTGACACTAAAGGCATCCCAACGGTTTGATCTCTTTTGCACAGAGATTGAAAGCAGCAGGGACCCGACGATATCACTTGGAGTACCACCGGTCAGTTGAACGTACCAGTTTGCAATATCTTGAATGAAACCAGCCTTAATGATACCAACAGACCAAACAAAGTTTTGGGACCAAGCAGCAGCGATAGGTGGGATTTTAGCTACACCCATCATGGCAGTAATGGCCAAAGATTGGAAATAGACGAAAAGAGACATGGAGTTGGAAGCAATGTGGGCAGCAGTACTTGAATGACCCACAACAGAAACAACACCACTAGTGATGACACCAAGACCAGAGATGGCAGCAATGGGCCAAGCAGCGTATTTGGTTTGCACGGTTTTACCGTTAGAAACGACTGCTTCCACACATGCAAGGGTGTTATCGTTGGAAGAATCATACAAGATAACTCTAACTCTTGCATCCAAATCTGGGATAGTATAAGCAACACCAGGGATATCCTTGGCGATACTGTCAGGGATAGTCTTGTTACCTTGAAGATCATTGTGACCAGTAGTCAAGGGACAAATGGTAGCAAACCCCAAGGAACAAAGAGAAACGTTTCTTTCCAAGACATTAAGACCATAAGCAATGAGCTGGACATTGGCGGTAACATTGGCGTTAATGGTGGAGAGAGCAGTCACATCAAAGGAGACATCTTTAGTATCTGGATTATAAGTGACCATGAAATGGGAGGCTGTGAATTGGGAGTTATCCATACAAGTCAAAAGAGACGAAGTGGACAACTTATTGGTGGCTGACACCAAGGTGATCCAACAAAAGAGGATCGGCAAGAAGGCAATCATGGCGATATGTGAATGATAAGGATCTTACAAGATCTGGGGGAAGAAAGAGTCTTCTAAGAACAGTAGACCTAGTTGGTAACCAATTATTATAGATTGATAAATTGATAGATCTAGCAGACAGCCTGGTGGGGTGGGCTGGATCTACAAGTCTGAAAAAAAGGGCCCTGAAACGAGAGGGGGTTTGGTGTGGATTAGAGTGGGAAAAGGGACACTTTAAAACACGCTAACAACACGGGGTAATGTAGCAGGGACAATAGGTTCAAGTATTCAACAACCTGGATCAAATAGCTACTCTGAAAGTGACGAGTTTCTGGCTCTTCAAACACCTGGAAAGACGAAGTTCTGGTGGGAAAGGAGAGAGAAAATAAAGTAGGAAAAAAAAAAAAAGGAGTTTCCCTTTTCTAATGAAATCAGAAATATTTTCTTTTTTGGCTGCCAAAAAAATATTCCAGAAGGCTTTGCGACAAAGACGAGGTGGAAGAAGCAAAAAAAAAAACAATTACAGAGAAAAAAGCCAAAAAAAATGCTAAATAAAATGCTAAAAAAAATAATTGGGGTAAACAAAAATAAAAATAATAAGCTATAAATAACATATTAAACAATAATTAAGATCAGTGGAAGGGCAGGCCAAGCGAAACAGTAGGAAGAGCAAGAAAAAACGCCATTTTTGAAGGCTGGGGAGAAGCTATATTTAATTTGAGGCTGCGAAACGTCAACAAGACGCGGCGAGGCGAAGGACCCCATCACGATCCGATATCACGTATGATGTAATCCTTTAGTCTCAGTTCTCAGCACTCAGCGCCGAGCGCTCAGTAAACGGGGCAGGCTAAGCTAGGATCTGGTTGGACTAGGATCTGGTTTGTACCTGTGGCCCTTTGTAAAACTCGTACCTTAAGTGTCCAA
Source organism: Kurtzmaniella natalensis (assembly GCA_030574355.1). Lineage (NCBI taxonomy): Eukaryota > Fungi > Ascomycota > Pichiomycetes > Serinales > Debaryomycetaceae > Kurtzmaniella > Kurtzmaniella natalensis. The sequence continues at coordinate 18,608 of JAJMEV010000040.1, read as the reverse complement.
GATATTTACGTTTTTTCAAGACTTTATTAGCCTTTCTTAGCCTTTCTTAACCTTTCTTAGCTTTCTTAGCTTTCTTAGCTTTCTTCTTACTTCTTATTTCTTATTTCTTTCTTCGCTCGTTTTTCTTTCCTACTTGAATCCCGTTCCCCGATTACTTATTCTCTTCTTATTCTACTTTATTCTACTTTATTCTATTTTCAAGCTCTGAGCACATTCTTAACTTCTGTTTATTCGGTACCCAGATTCCTGGATACTTGACCTACGTTAGCTGGGATACTACGTGCCTTGGCCGCTATCTTTTCTCTTTTTCTTCCCCTTACCCACGCGCTAATATTTTTCATGTACTTAATTTAGCTGATTTGCTCTTTAGCATATTTTTACAGCTACGTCTGCTGGGATAAACTGATAAAAGCGCTACGTGTTACCTTCTGTGTGTATATAGAAGACATCAATTCTGCAAGATGCGCAGGGTAATTGTAAACGTGTTATATTATAAGCGTCAAGAAGTATCTTTCAGGTAACAAGAAATCTACAAATCTACTAATCTAAGAGACATAGCTAAACATACTAGACAATGTGACTTTAGACTTTACTGCCCTGACTCTACACGGTACGCCATTCCTGATTTTCATGCTGTTATTTTTTTCTCGTGTTTCTTTTTCTTTTTTCTTATTCTTTTTCTTATTTCTCTTATTCAGCCCCATCCTGTCTCCTGTCGTCTCCAGCTAGTCTCCCAGTACTGGCTGAGTCGCAGTACTAAACAAACACCTTGCTTTGCCGAGAACACAGTGCATGTACACCACGGAATAGAGTACACAGAATGAAACTGGACGTGGGCTCCGCCAAGAACTTTGTGTACAAGACGTTCGGCTGTGCTAGGATCGATGATGGGGCTGTACTTCAGGGCTTGTACAAACACCTTTCTATTTATATATATTTCTACCTACATTTCTCCATACAACTGTGTGCTTATATCTGTCTACCTATATTTCTCCATATATTTGTCTACTTATTTCTGTCTGTATAGTATCCATTCTATCGGTGTAAGTATAAGTTCACTAAAGTACGACTATCTTACTACATCTAGATAATTTTTCACTATATTGTTTACATTGTCTGTATTAGTTTTCACATAAATTCATCAGTATGGAATACCATTGGTAATACGTTGGAACTCATCGTATCCCTTTGTAGAGTATGATTCCATCAGCTTCTTAATCAATCCCCTCATATGTAACAGAGCATCTTTTTCCAGCTTACCAGGGGTAAATCTTGATCTAAGCTTTTTAATCGTAGTATCCTTAAAGCATGGAAGTCCACTTTCAAGCATTGGATTAACACAACGTACAATAGTTTCCATATATGGTCTACATGCAAGGTAACCTTTGACACATAATTCTTCGAAAAATTCAAAGGCTTGTGTATGGGACAGACCACCAAGAACAAGTACCATTTCATGAGTAAGCTTAAATGGAGCCATTTCAAATTTAACTCCACCAGGAACAATATCAAAACAGAATCCAAAATCAATATGTAAAATGTAACCTTGTTCATCGTACATAATATTACCATTATGTCTATCTTTAAATTGTAAAAGATACAGGATAATCAGATAAGCAGCTAAGGATCTTACAAAATTTAATCTTGCTGCTTGAAATTCTTTCAGCAGCTCTGGTCCAAATTTAGAGATAAAATATTCGTAAAGTCCATTGACAGCTTCTCTACCAAGCATATCTCTCAGCACAGAATTTGGTAATACATCGATAACACCACATCCAGGGGCTGTAGCCGTAACTCTGTATGGGAAAACATATAAATCTACACCAGCATGTTCCCAAATGGCTCTGAAAACAGAGATTAATTGAAGTGCCATAACATCTTGTCTACAATCATCACCAACCTTGAAAATTGCCAGTTGCCATTTATCAATCCATCCCAATACAGGATCTTGCTTTCTAATTCTAAATGTTGCCATGAATGGAGCTTTAGCGTGTGATTGAAGTGGTTTACCCAGCTTACGATTAATATCAATAACAGTACCATCAGCATTCAGAGGAAGATAAACATCCGGTAAAATTTTAATCTTAGCCATTTCTTCATCAATTTTAACCTTCTTTTCAGCTTTCAGCTTCTTAATATAAGGCTTTAATTTACCCAGGATATCAGTGACCTCTCCAAAGAATTCAAATTCTCGTTCATAAAATTCCCTATCTTTATCTGTAAAAGAATCAATCATAATTCTTTGAATCTTATCCAAAACAGGCTTAATTTCGTCTGGATCAGTAGCATCTTCATCATGGTACAGATTAGCAAGCATATTCCAAATGATTTGATGAGCAAAAAGTTGCAGAACATTTGCAGTTTCCAAGATATATCTTTCGACGTAACCCTTGGCATCAAAACGAAGCAGTTGAACAATTTGTGGTACGTAGAAAAATACCAAATTAACATCTGCACTTTCTAACGATCTCATTGTATATTGTAAAACAAAAGGATTGGAACCAAATGGTGGAAGGAAAAGAGTAATGGCATCAATTGGTGCCAAAGGTTCCCAGAATAAAAGATGATAAGTAGGCATTATCAGTCTAGCGTTAATTCCAATAAGGAATTGCACTGCATCTGGGTATCTCATGGCAGGAACTGGGTTCTCTGTCACAAGTTTTTGTAACAACTCGTCCAAATTCTTAAGTTTATATCTTAATGATAAAGAAATTGCCAAAGCAGGATCAATATTGTATGCCAGGATAATGATTTGGTTAGTAATATTGTCAATATATTGTCCTCTTGAATTTGAAGGGTTAAGAGGAGTTAACCACACAGCGATTTTGGCTATTTCGTCGTCCAAAAAGTAAAGAATAATTGATTTCTTTTCGGTTAAAGATTTAGATTTTGGAATTGAAAGTCCTGAGATTAATTTGGCCACTTCCTTTAAAAGTTGGTAATCTGCTTTAATTTTTAAAAGGTTGTCACCAAATGGGAAAGCAGCCCTCTTTTTGAACCACGCAAGCAGAGCATCAAAGATTAATGTAATTAATCTTGTAACCAGTCTCAGTTGAAGTTGGCGATGAATTCTAAGTACAGTAAATGCAAATTTAATAAGTTCGAAACGTACCAATCTAGCAAAAGGATGAACCAGAGAATCTCTTGTAAGTGCCATTAAACCTACTTCGGTAAAACGGGTAATCATCTTCAAAAGGTGGTCACTTCTGTTTAAATTAGCATCGAAAACCAGTGTCATCAATCGAATCAACGTAAGATGTGGTTCAATTCTCTCACCTACTCTATCAGCTTGCTCTTGTACAAGGTAGTTCAGAGGAGCATACTCCATTTTCGACCATTCAGGAAGGATAAGTTCAGTATCTTCAAGGAACATTCCCTTTTTCAGAGATATACTAAGTTCCCATTGTCTACAAATTTCAGCAATCAAATTAATAGTAAGTGATTCTCTTCCTCTAATAACGGCGTACCAAATAGAACATGCCATTTTCATCAGTGGTCCATCAAATATATTGAATGGAATTTCAACCAAGTTTCTGACCATTTCAGCACTAGAGACTCCTCTGATAGCTAACACAGCGTACTCTTGTAACAGTTGAGTTCCATGATAATCTGTCGAATGTAAGCGATCCAAAATATCTTCCAGTTTTTCATTAGAATTGACTGAGAACCCTGAAAAGGCACCCAGGAGAAACAGAGCAGCAGTGTTGAATTGATTAAGAGAAAGATTCAGTAAATGGGTCAATTCTTTATCCTTTGGACCAATGCTTCCTACAATTTCAAGGGCAAACAGTACTCCGTATTGGACTTTTTCAGTTTGATAAGGAGTCATCTGCGAGACGTAAGCTTGACAAACACTGCAAACATCTTCATTTGCTTTTTCAAGCACAAGTTTAAGCCAATTTTTAGCCTTCTCTTGTACACGACCAAAAGTGTCCCTTCTCCATTTAATACTATCAGGAAGCAGTAATGTTACACCAGTTAATCTGGCAGTGTAGTCAATTCTTGGTCTATATCTGTTTCTGTCGGCATCAGCAACCAGATTGAAAAGTAAGGCTAAGATATCCAAAAGAGCAAAAATGGATATTCTTCTACATAAAGACAGTGGTTCCTTGTTGATTAACAAGTCACAACACTGTAAGGCAGCATCTTGAAGTGCTTGCACTCTGTGGCAACATAAAGCAAGCATGTTAATAAGTTGTTGAGCAACTTTAAGGTTCAGGAAAGCAGGATTTGCTCCAGTTTGAACAAGGTAAATGTAATCACGAGTAATCTTGAAAGCAATCTGAGCAATATGCTTATCGACACCAGATGTATGAGAAGAAGGATCCAGAAGATAATGTAAAATAGTGGAGCAGTCACCTTGACGAACTCTAAGCAGTTCTACGAAAACTGTAGCGGAAAGAAACATTAACTTAGGATACAGGATACCTCTGGAAATATCCATAATGTCACCAATAATACTCTTATGGGTCTTGACGTTATGATTTGAAGAACCTCTTCTAAGAACAGTGTTCAATTCAAACAGGGTTTCTGTACGATCCCAAAGAGTTTCTGAAGCCAACGGTGGAGTCAGATAAACTATACGTTCCAATTCTACTGCATATTTTACGGTTAATTTCAGGCTTTCCAGGTATCCATGAACAACCATGTTGTACCATATATCACGCATGAGTTTAGCCAATTCAGTTGGGAGTTCGAGTGCCTTTTCTGCCAAACGTGGGTCAGGTAAAGCAGCGGCCAAAGGAGGCAATAAAAGTGCAAGCTTTTCCCCAATTTCAGAAATCTCTACGTGTGGTCTATGGTGTTCCAATTCAGTGACATCACCAATACCTCTTATCTGTTCGAGAATTGTTTTCAAATAAACTTGGAAAAGATCCAGATTACGAATTCTAGTTGAAAGTTGAATTCTTGCGGCTGCCACAACTTCAAATAAATCACCCAGAGAATCGTTAGCCATTTTATTCATGATACGGGTGAAGATAATAAATTCTCTTTCTGGTAACAGGCTTGCAATTGAAGTCAACCCATCTAAAAGAAGGGCTGCATATTCTGGAGCAGCATTAAGAAGTTTTTGCAGAAGAATTGTAGCTGTAAGTGTACTCACAGTTTCATCGTCACAAGCTTTAGAAATCTCAGTCACAGCAATCACAGCGTTAGAGAGAACCTTCTTTTGGTCAGCTTCCTCGTATTCTTTTGGAGTAGCAGCACCTGAAGTTGCACTTGACATAGGGTTTTGGGGGCTCAAATTCAAAGAAGTGGCTGAATTGTTCATAGATTCTCCAAGGTAAACACTTGTCTTATTTAATGAAGCAGACAGAGGGACCTGGGAAAGACCTTCTACACCCAAACGGCTACCTGTTGTACGACGAAGAGGTCTACTTATATCGTTTCCAAGCAAATTGGTCAAAGTGTAAATGGTGGTAACTACTGAGTCCTGGGATAATATTTTAGAAGCAAGGGCAACACTTTGGGCTGCTTGGAGGCAATAACCAAAGTCTGGGTTAGATACTAAAGAAGAGAAAGCTCTTGTAAGCATAGAGCCTAAAGTTTCATCTTTGAAAGTGGTCAAAGCACCTAATTGAACCACAGTAGGGCCCAAATTGTTATCAAGCATGACGTCGTAAATACCCAAACAGTTTTTAAAGATTCTACGAGCTGCTTTCACTGGGATGTTATCAGTGAACATACCAGCACCAATCACTTGAAGAATGGAAGATTTGGCCAAGTAACCAATTCTAAGTCTTGAAAACGTCAGATAAACAATATAAGTTTCACCACGGTCAAGGAAATCCATTTTTTGAAGGGCAATATCCAGCAAGATTTTGATGGATTTCATATGGCCCAGAGAAATCTCCAAAGGACCAGAAGACTTGTTCTTCAAGAAATCAAATTCGGTATTGGCGGTTCCATTTTCGCCAATTTTAGCATTGCCATTCCCGTTGGATTCATGGTAAGCAGAGCCCATATGATAGCCATTCAAATTGATTCTTCCGTTTGCATTTCCATTGGTGGTGGCTCCAACATGGACATTATTATCTTCTTCTTCATCTTCTTCTTCAATTTGCTGGAAAGCAGCTACATTTAAAAGTCTTTCCATGACATCTTCACCCTTACAGTCCAATATGGTGTTCAAAATCCCACACATAAGTTTACAAATACATTCGATGTACAAGATAGGCAGGAATTCCATGGCGAAATCATGATCATTCAAAGCAGCAAAGTTGGCGTTCAGGAATACTTCAACATTGGATAAAAACCGTGGATTATCAATCTTCAGATCCAACAGCACAAAGATGTTAAAAGCTTCGGCATTTTCAGATAAAAGAGTTGGATTGGCAATCAAAGCTTTTACAAACCCCAAAATGGCCAAGTAATGGGAAATTGGGAGTTTCCTTTGCGTTTCTTCGTTGAAAACAATCCTAATGAAATCCTTGAAAGTGGCAATGGCTGGATTTTGGAGTAATTTAATCGAAGAAAGGTTTAAGATGGCCATGGTAAGCCTCTCAGCAAGATCTAACCAAGGCAGGTGGCCCATATGGTTAAACGGCTCGTGGGAGTCACTTTTCTTGCCAGCAGAAGGGTGGTTTTTCTTCCAATCGGCACATTTCTTGACCACCAGCGAAGCAAACTTCTGGTTGGGCAATTCAAGCAAGTAAGCAGCAAACTTTCTAAGGAGCAACTTGGCATACTTCGGGGACTGGATCCCTTGCTTTGTCAGTTCACAAAGGGCACAGAGTACCTCGTATTCCCGCAAGCTGATGGCAATTGATGAAAGAGACTTCAGCGGCAGCACAACAACTTGTAAATCTTTCTGTTGCTTACTCAGTTGAGGAGGAGTCTGGGGTTGGTCTGATGGGAGCAGGACCAGGGAGTCGACTTCCCCTGGATCAAAGTATCCATTGCCGTTGGAGCTGCCATTGCCATTGGCAGTTGCATTCAAGTAGCCGTTACCATTGGCATCATAATACCTAGATGTTCTGTTCGTCACCAGTTGTGCTGGTGCTGGTGCTGGTGGTGCAGCTCCTCCTTCAGTTTCAGACCCGCGGGAGGTCTCTGCCATGAGTCTCGACATGTTTGACACGAACAAGGGATGGGTAGCAGACAGATCCGGCCGGATGTTGCTTGTGGTGGCGGCTGCGAGCTTCCGGAAGGCCGCTTCACGGATAGAGCCTCTAGGAATGCCTAGGTAGTCCATGGTCTGAGGCGTGGCGTGGGTATTCGAGGACAGTTGAAGGAGGAAAAGGAAAGAAAAACAAAACTCAGAAATTGAAATTGGCGGCCAAATTAGAAATTAGCGAGCAAAAGCATGCGAAAACGTGGAAAATAGCGTGTTTTTAGTGTGATTTTACGGTGTTTTTAGTATTTTTTAGAGCAATTCGCGGTAATTCGCGGAAATTTACAGTAATTTAGGATAAATTATGGGGTAATTGCAGTTGCTAATTGCAGTAGGTAATTCGCAGTTGATTAGCCATCTAGGGGGATCACCACGCATACCGCAAATATCTCTCTCTCTAGGAGTCTCTCTCTACGGGCCTCTCTCTATACGAGTCTGGGGGAAGAGAATAAGATTAGCAGACATACAGAAAGAAGAGGTGCTACATCAATGGTATCTTTATATACAATTCAGAAGCCTGAGCATGAATATTCAACAGATTTTTCAGCTTCCTGTGAAAATACCATTCTATTACATTGCCCTGTTTAGGCAAAATTTGGTACGAGTCTCCAACCTTATCCAATTTATCCACCAACTTTTTCCAACAAGTTTATACACCAACTTTATCCGCCAACCTCCACAAACCTCCACAACCTTATCTATCCACCAGCATTATCCAATCACTAACCGTATCTAGCTACCAACATTATACTTGCACTCCAGGTACCTAGCAACTAAGTAGTGATTCCCCATTCCTGTGAGGAATATTGTTTCATGCAGAATGCGGAGAAAAGGGCACCCAAGGGCCCGGTGATGGACCTAAGGAACCAGAAGACCCTAAAACACACGGAATGAAGCAAAATAATTTTCGAAAAAAACCCAAAGACCTAATTATCCATTTACTATTGGAGGTGATAATTTGATAGTTTCATTTTGCTATACTATTTTCCATACCCTCTATCAAGCTTCGTGTTGTCTTACTTTAGGTCTTCTCAGTCTTTCTTCTACTGGAATATACTGTCCTGTGCAGAACAGTCGCCTATTTCTCTTCTGGGCAGCGCTCAAACTTTAAAAGGGCTGCAAAGTATAAGGACGAGGAAGAAAGTGGAAACTGAATTCCAACCAGTTGTGATATGTGTCAGATATGTGTTAGATATGTATTATAATAGATTGTATTGGTATTGTTTATGTGGGTACAGTTTAGGTTAGAAAAACAAATATTTTAAATAGACACCTTTTTCTACTGATTTCTCTCCTATACTCCTGGCTCCTTCTATCAGCCATTGCCTTCCTGATACCATTTAAACTTTAGCTACTTCCCAGTGTACTTTTATTCCCATTTTACTCGTAATAATAACCAGTTGGTTTTAGCTCTATAAAGAATGAATATTTCCCAGCTGTACTAAGTATCTTCTCTAAAGGCAACCCTCATTAAACAATCTTCTCCATGACATACTACAGAATACTAACACAGAAAGGCATGCATATAATACAGAATTCTTATATAACACAGATATAACACAGATATAATACAGAATATTAAGACAGAAAGCTTATACATATATACACATACATAAATACATTTATATATTTAATTTGTATACAGAAGTTTACACTAACTTATAAAGCATTTTGCCTATTTTTCTACAATCTCTAACTTTATGTCATTTATTAGTTATTTTACCCCCGAACCTCTATTGTACAACAAACTTAGGAATAAGTTTCAATCAAAGTATCACGTAAGTTACCAGAAATACTTTCTGGTTGTGCATCCTGTAAACGGAAGATCAGTTCCACTACTGATAATTCAGGAGCAGTTGTATCTAAACCAGAAACAGCAAGCCAATCGTTGACTACTAAACCGGCACCTACGACCAGAGAACCTCTATTGACGGTACCAGCAACTAAAGGAACTTGTAATAAGGAAGATAATTCTTCTTGATCTTGAACGGAGGTTTGAGGATGAACCAAACCACCTTGGTTAGAAAGAGCACAATAGGAACCAACTAATACGTTACCAGCTATAGTTTGACGGAATACTTCAACCCCCAAGACATCAGCAATAAGTTCTTCAGTTTCTCTTTCAATATCTGGATGAACCAATGCAACATAATCATTACAACAAATGACATTACCCAAGGCAGAGAGTCTTTCTTCAACTCTTTGGATTTTAACAGAATCTGGAAGAGAGTTACGGAGATGCATAAGTTCTTGGTCAGTAGTTTGAGTTGGAACTAAAAGACCACGACGATTACCAGCGGTCATTCTACCAACAATTCTAGTACCAGCAATGGTAGTATGAACGATAGGGATAACATCACCTAATTCAGCTTCAAAAGCAGAGTAAAAATTTTCAGATCCACCTACGGCAACAAGAGAGTACAGGTTGGTAAGTTTGGAAAACACACCAACTTCATTGGAGTTTTCAAATTGTGTTCTAGATGCCATTCTTTTTGCCCGTCTATTTCAAATAATTCAAATTTAATTCTTTCTTTTAAACTTCTTTTATGAGATGAGAAGATCTTTTTTTTTTTTTTGCCTTACGGGCAGATGTCCCGGTGGCAAGAGGATGGGGGCTGGATAAGGAGCCGTTCCCACTTATAGACGCTATAGTATCAGTCATATGTTCTCATTCCGCCTAATTGGGAAACGTAGAAGCTTCCAGTCTGAAAGGAAGCTTGAGAGTGGAGAGCTGGAAGCGCGGGATCTCTCTCACAGCTGTAACGCTGGAGGGGCGCGGGAACTGGAAGGCTGCTGACAGTAGCTAGTAGAGGTGTTTAAGAGCGTACCTAAGTGTGCTTAAGGGTCTTTAACTAACTCTTTAAAGGTCTAAAATTTGTGTTTAAAGGGGCTAAATATTATTTATTGATTTCAAAGCCTAGTATTTGCTATTACCAGCTTCAATTCTCTAATCTTCCTCTGTAACTCATCTTTCTATTCCTCCTTGGACTCGCTTCTTATTATTTATTTCTTTTTTATTTCACTCTACTTGATTCTCCAAAAGCTGCAACTTTCATGCCAAACTTGCTTTCCAACAACAACAACCCAATCTTGGAAAATGTCTCCAATTTCTTCTAATTCCTACATGTACGCAATCATACTATCTCAGAATCCTGTAGCTACATCTTTCTGCTGAGAAATACCACCTTCCACCTACTTTCGTTGATCCATATTCTCGTTGTCCACTACACCCGTGCACCCACACATTACCATTTACCATTATCTCATACAAGTTTCTTTCACCTACTTAATATCTACATTTAAATTATCTATATTATTATTATTATATTATTATTATCAGTATTATATACTTTTTTGTTTTATATGTACAATCAATCAACTGGTTCAGAGACAACGTCGTAATCGTCTTCGTCACTGTCTTGCCAGTCATCAGCTTCGTCTTCCATGTCCACATCTTCTGGTTCATGGTTGGCAATCACATCTAAGCCCTTTTCTCCCTTAACCACTTTGGCTACTTCCTTATCTCTAATTTGGCCCTTAAGAATCAAAACTGCAAGCCTGTTAAGAATCTCAGTTTGAATCAATCTGTTCAAAGGACGGGCACCTAAATCAGCTGAATAACCATTGGTGCAAAGATAATCGATTGCTTCTGGACTTACATCAAGAGTAATGGTCTTACCATTAGCAGCAAATCTCTTTTGAATTTCTGCCAATCTGATTTGGACAATCTTTGAAATGGCTTTCTTCAGTAATCTATTGAAAACAACGGTAGAAGAAATACGATTGAGGAATTCTGGGCGGAAATGACCTCTAACTGAATTCATCACCAATTCTTTAGTTTCTTCATCAATCTTAGCGCCTTTCAGAGCATTAATATATTCTGCACCAAGATTAGATGTCATAATGAAAATGGCATTCAGACAATTGATGAGTTTACCTTGAGAAGATGTAACTCTACCATCATCTAAAATTTGTAATAAGATAGTCAAGACTTCAGGAGCAGCTTTTTCAACTTCATCGAAAAGAACAACCGAGTAAGGTCTTCTTAATAAAGCTTCAGTCAAGATACCACCTTCTTCGTATCCAACATAACCTGGTGCAGCACCCAAAAGTTTAGATGCTGACCATTTATCACCTAATTCAGAACAATCGATTCTAATAATAGCCTTTTCATCAGCAAAAAGGAAGCCAGCTAACTTCTTTGCTAATTCTGTCTTACCAGAACCAGAAAGACCCAAGAAAAGGAATGAAGGTGGCTGATTTGGATTGGCTAAACCTGAACGGGTCAAACGAACAGCATTAGCGACAGCCTTAACAGCAGAACTTTGACCAACCACGGCACTTGAAAGCTCCTTTTCCATGTTAATAAGCTTGGAATTTTCAGCTTGGGTCAATTTGGTGACTGGGATACCAGTAAGCTTAGCTGCAGTTTCTGCAACTTGTTCAGTTCCAACAACGTTAGTAACAAGATTATCAATTGATTCTGCTTCTTCTTCAGCTACTTTGACTTCCAATTCTTCGATACTCTTTTCAATTTCTGGAATGGCAAAATAACGTAAATCGGCAGCAGTAGCAGTGTCTCTATTTCTTTCAGCGTTTTGGGCTTTGACTATCAATTCATCAAGCTTACGTTTGGCAGCAATAAGTTTATCATGAGAAAATCTTTCTTGGTTAAATCTCTCACGAAGAGGTTCTAATTTTTCTTCCAAATTTTGTTGTTTTCTCTTGGCAGCAATCAAACGATCTTTCAGATCAGCATCAGCGTCCTTATCTCTTTCCAAGGCATTAATTTCAACCTCCAAAAGTTGATATTGTCTTTCCAAGCTATCCAATTCTTCTGGTTTCAGATCTCTTGCCACGGCAACGGCAGCAGCAGCTTCATCGATAAGATCAACCGCTGAATCTGGAAGAGCACGATATGTTAAATAACGAGAAGCCAAGTTAGCAGCAGTCACTAAAGCGGAGTCTAAAATACGAACACCATGATGGATTTCATATCTTGGTTGTAACCCACGTAAAATGGCTACAGTTTCTGGTACAGTGGTAGCAGGAACATCGATTTTTTGGAAACGACGTTCAAAAGCACCATCCTTAGCAATGAATTTACGATATTCAGCGAAAGTAGTGGCACCAATACAGTGTAAGGCACCTCTAGCAAGCATAGGTTTAAGTAAATTAGCAGCATCAGATTTACCATCACCCATTAACATATGAATTTCATCAATGAAAAGGATAATCATTTCGTTACTCTTTTCGATTTCGTTCAAGACCCCCTTGATTCTTTCTTCAAATTCACCTTTATATTTGGCACCAGCAGTTAAGGCACCCAAATCAAGGGCAAATAATCTTGAATTAGCAAGGACACTTGGAACGTCACCGTCAATGATTCTTTGAGCTACCCCTTCCACGATGGAGGTCTTACCAACACCAGCTTCACCGATAAGTACTGAGTTAGATTTAGTTCTTCTAGCAAGAACTCTAATGACTCTTCTAATTTCATCTTCACGACCAATGACTGGGTCAATTTTACCTTCTTTGGCCTTTTCAGTCAAATCTTCACAGTATTTATTTAAAAATTCATAGGTCCCACTGGAATCAGCTTGTCTAGAGTCGATTCTTTGGGAGCCACGTAAGGCGATAGCCTGTTGCTTGATACTATCCACGGTGACATTGGCCTCTTTAAAGACAGCTTTAATCAGCAGATCTTCCAAAAGAGCCAATAAAATATGATCTTGAGCTACATAGTAGTCCTTTTGTTGAGCTTTTATGGATTGTGCTTTCTTCAACAATTGGCCTGTAGCATACGAAGGTTGTGGTTCATCAGGGGCAGGGTCCTGCAGAGGAAGTCTCACCAAATGTTTATTGACAGTTCTTTCGAAATTCCCCCATTCAAAACGACCCTTTTCAATAAGAGTCTTCAAATATGGAGTGGATTCTTGTTCATCATCGGTAGGAACCATGGCTGCCAAAAAATGTAAGGGCACCAATTGGGTATTGGAGTTTTCCTTAGCCAACCTTGAAGCATTGGTGATAATCTTCAAGGCGTTATCTGTGAATTGAGTTTCATCCATCTTAAAATCAGATTAATAATTTAATTTAATAAGTTTAATTGATAATTTCAAATTGATTCTTGCTGCCACCTCGTCTGGCCTGCTCCTTATATATTGGCAGGGAGCGACTCACTGAAAGGGCCAGAAGCATCTAGAAGATTCCAGTGTGTGCAGGAAGGTCGCAGCGATTGCCTGATAGAGGCTGCGGATCACCCCACAGCGAGTGAGGATACTGGATGTGGAGGTGGGTTGTGGGTGGCCTGGATAGGATGGATATAGATGTACTGGATGTATATACGGCATTTTTGGACGGGATATAGATTTATGGTCTTTTTGGACGGGATTTAATTATCATCTGGTGCATTTTGTTACACGCATTGGGTTTTCACAATAGTCAATTTCAGTACTATTGGTAGGTATATTTAGTATTCAGTGCGGCTGGGACTCTCAATGCTTCATTATGTACACTAGGCAGTAGTAAGACATAGTACATAGCACATAACAAGCAAATATTAGGTAGCATGAAATATTAGGAAACAAGACATAGCACATACTAGGACACACTACAACACTATTGGGACTAGATGGACAACTACAGGTCTTATGGCGTTACTTCTAAACTGTAAACTACTATTTATTATTTAGCTCTCCTGCAACGATAGGACCATGCCATGACACATGGGTTTGACCCACATTTGAGGTTCCGGAAGTTCCATACCGGAGTACTGGTATATTTCCCGATATCATCTGCTTGCTTTTAATTACACTTATAAGATGGATTAAATTATTCTATGCTACTAAATACACTATAAGATGAAATGGCCCGAATACTCGTCCCATATTTTCATATTTAAATTCTCTTCTATTATCTTCTGGAACTCATTCAACTCAACATCTAACCTCCCCCAGTATTCTGAATCTGAAGCAGTGGAACTTCTGTTTTCATTTTCTGAAAAAATTATATCTGATGGGGTAGAGTTGAAATATGGTGAATCAGAATCAACTGGATCCATTAATTCAGTAATCTTTTTCTTTAAATCTCTTAAAAGTTTCCATCTTTCCTTACATAATGGAGTAGTTAGCTCAGATAAATATGAAAGATGTTCAAATGTATTATTAATACATGCAACTCTTTTATCATTTTTCAAGAATCTGAAATTTATTGCTTGATGATTATCTTCATTCTCTGCTCTATGGGCCTTTAAATCTACAATAAGATTCCTCATCAATGATAACACCGTTTGAATAGGTTGGTATTTCCGTAATTCCCAAAGAAATTGAACGTATTTCGGCATTGATCCATGCTTAAAAAATTCGGTCAATAAATGGATCTGGTTTCCAATTAATTTGGGACTATCTGGTAGATACTCTCTAGATACCGAAGAAGTATCAGGAACAATTTTATTCACCAGTTTATTATTATTTTCTTCTACTGGTCGAAATACCACATTGAACAAGATATAACATCGATCTGGTAATGTAGATATAAGAGACGAACTGAATTGTATAAAAGATTCCTGTGATTTTAAGATGTTAACTTGATCGCTCAATATCTTTTCAATAGAATATTTGCATTGAATAGCAAAATTATCAATTCCCTTTTCTAATTCCTTAATCTCGTTAGAAGTAGGCATATTTATCAGAAATGATTTCCTTAATATTTGATTGCAAAGTTCGACCCACCGGAATCTGGCATTTGAAAAGGCCACCAGTTGATCTAAGATATAAGAACCAGTATAATCCTTATAATATTCAAGTGGTAACAAAGTATCATATTCATCTTTCACAATAATCGGAGGAATCTTGGTTGATAAAGCAGTTGTACAATCCAAATAGAATATTTCCCACCAAAGTAGTCTTCTTAACTGAATCATATTGGTATCAGTTATGCCATGATAATTAGATGGGTCCCTATGTAGTTCAATGACTTGTGCCAATCTAACCAAATTTCCAATTGAACCACAATCATCAGTTCTACAATCATTTCTAACCACACCATGTAACACTATAGATGCCTGTAATCCAACCAAAGAAACTTTCACTGGGAACCAGCTCATTGAAAGGCTGATTTCAGCTGCCCCCATGAAATATTTCATTTGATATATAGAAGAATCTAAATCTTCATTTTGGAAGGCTGTTTCTTCATATTCAGAAACAGAAGCAGCATAGAAGATGGTAAAGATTTGGATATAAAATGATAGATCTACACTTTTCCGGTCACTCCAGTATCTTTCATAAACAGGACTTATCAATTGCCAATTCATCACTGGGATAATAGGGTGAATAGATGTACGATATCGGGCCAACAATGTATCTGCTTTATCTTTTTTGGGCATATATGAATCCAATAACCGTAAATCCTCTTCCACAAGAGTCCCGCTTTGATTTAGAGAAGAATTGAAGATATTGGTATACACTGGGCCAACCCTGGCTGAAGGATTTAAGTCTACTTTTTCATCACCACCTTGTATCTGCTTGGGCCAGAATGATTTTGGAGGAGCATGTAACTCTGTACCAACAGGAAACTCCATAGGGGCAATACCAGCTGGCAATCTACTAGACAAAGAACTATTTTTATCACTCAACAGAGATTTTGTAGGGATCAGAGCTGCTACATTTGAACAGTATCTATGAGGGAAGTTTTCCGGTGAACTTTGTGATACTGTGGAATTAATGGATTCATTTGGAGAAGAAGTATCCACTGACTTCTGATTTGTGGCTAGGGCCAGCTTTTGCAGATTCACAGGACCAGCTGTGATATCAAAAGAGGCTGAAGTTGGGGAATTAGACTCGTTCAAAATAGCAGCATGTGCTTTGCCCTGGGCAACATCTATAAGGATATTGGCAATCATCGAGTCCGAATCATTGCTTGTGTTTGCGGAATGAAGCTGCTTTATTGTTGGAAGTTTAGATACGGTAGATGGGGAAATATTGAAGTTTATGTTGTTAGAATTTCCAGCTTTCAGAGAGATCATGGTAGGAGACTGTAAATGCCCCACTTTTTCATATCTACATTCATGCCCATGGAGTCTACAGTATTCGCAGGTTGGGGTTTCCTTGGAACACTTTCTCTTTTGCTTTTGGCATCGCAAGCACGAAACAGCTTTGGAAATCTTATAAGTTCGAAACTGACTTACTCCTGTAATCAGCTTCTTCATATTGCACCAGTAGAGTCTTACAAGGAGTCACCAATACAGGCATGAAGATTATTATTCACTTTGATGATATCTATGGCTTCACACATTTTCTCAAAGGGGAAACTTTTTTTAATTAGGAAAAACAACCCCGAGATATGTTAGAGCCCTCAATGATGGGTCAACAAAAGAGAAACAAAGCAAGGTATAGTGACATCGTTTCCATAGAGAAAAACTTTAAAGGTATAGTTGATTAAATAGTAGGTTTATAGCAGCATTCTTATTGCTACGTGTCATCTTACCTTAACTAGTGATTTTAGGAAGGAAGAAAGTGGCTCAAAAAAGGTGGTGAAAAGGAGGTGCTACTCGTAAGATACTAATCATGTAAGTGAAACTCAATATTATCAGGGGACTTCTGTCCCAGAAATGCTACTAGACACTTGGAGCGGTTCCAAAATGAACTTTCTAGTACTGGTAATGCTGCTGTTCCAAGATGGAAGTATCTATATTTTCCAGTGGGTGGTGCGGAATATAATTGCCGAATACGGAAAGTATCCTTATCACTTAATATGACTCCACAGTTACGAAAACTTTATAGATCCTAATTTATATCGTCATTACTTTAGGAACTAAAGGTGCATATTATACCATCCACCCATACCAAAATAGGATACCACAGAGATGCGCTTTGAGAAGATCAGCTTACCCGAAGCCCACATCTTCAACGGAAGAGAATTTCCAGTTGCGTATAGACTTGTAAAGGCTCATGAAGAAGATGAAGAAGCAGTGCTTAGTTTTTTAAAAGAACAAGCAGAAAATGGCTGGTTTAATAGGATATTAGAGGACCACGGAGCTGTGGTACTTCAAAGCTTGGGAGAAAGTGACCCGGAATCACTCTCTAGTTACATTAGAACAATAGGTACCAGTAGTGGTGATGAACCATTTGAACAGAATGGAACCATAGCAACCAGAACGGAAATCACGGATGTATTGACCACTGCCAACGAAGGGCCACCAACAAAGATTCTCTACCAACATAACGAGTTTTCCAGATTCATCTCTTACCCCAAAAAGCTATTCTTTGCTTGTTCTGAATTTGACGCTGAAGCAGGTGAAACCCCTATTGTTCACGGAGGCGAGTACTTCCAGGATGTTTATCAGAAAAATCAACCAGTTTTGGAGAAATTGGCTCGAGATGGATTATATATGAGGCAGATATGGCCTTTAACCAGTGATAATAAGACTGGTTGGTCCGACAAGTTTTGCTTTGGTAGGGATGTAGATAAGCAATCTGATTCCTTGGAAGAACAAAAAGGGAAAGCAGAGAAAATAGTTTCACTGGCGGTAAGTAAGGATTTTGAATGGGATCAGGATAGTAATTTAGTAGTCCATCAACATACAGATCCAATCCGGGTATTCCAAAGGAAAGATGGCGAAGAGTATCCTATTTTCTTCAACAGCATTGCTACTTTCTATGGAGACAGAAAGAAGCTTCATGATGGACACTCTAAGACTGATAAGCTCAAGTACGACTCAGACAAAAGTGAAATCCCCGTTGAAGCTTTGGACCAGATATTTGAATCTTCAATCCAGTTCCAATATAAGCATAAATGGACTAAAGGAGATTTGGCTATAGTAGATAATTATCAAGTTAGCCACGGCAGGCTACCGTGGAAAGGAATCAGAAAGATCTTGGTCAGCATGTGGAATACTCCGAACAAGGCGAAACTCGAGGTATGGAATCCAAGCCAGAAAGCGAGTTCTGCTCATTAGTTTGTTTTATGATTTTGAATGATTACGAAGTATATATTATAACCTTGTAGTCACAATTAAACAGGAACCGTCAAGTAAAAAAGGTGCCAGCTCTTTTTGTTTATTGACGACCGCGCGGTAAGTGATTCCTGATCCCCGACCCTATGACTCCACCTGGGTCCAATGGCCATTACACCTTCTATTGAACCAGCCAATAGATCAGCCGGTGAAATCAATGACGGGGCCAGGGTAGACGTTAAGCAGGCAGTTGATGTGCGGACCTCCACTTCCCGATTAGGCAACTACTTGTAACTTTCACCAAAAACAAAATAGAAAGCCTTCAGCAATTTTTAATCACAGCAACGGAATATTAATTAAGCACACTCTCACACTCGTCCTATCCAACCCAAGCTTGTTAAACCTCATACTTGTAGAGTCTAAAGAAAGGTATCCTTTCTTTATGCTAGTCTTCAGAGTCCTGCTTCTCTGTGGACAGCAATTAAGCCTTTATGGCCAAGTTGGTAAGGCACCTCACTAGTAATGAGGAGATCGTCAGTT
>JAJMEV010000039.1:0-139238 GCA_030574355.1 Kurtzmaniella natalensis | reverse complement strand
CCTCACTAGTAATGAGGAGATCGTCAGTTCGAATCTGGCTGAAGGCATTTTTTTGGTTTTGTTTTTATTTTTGAGAATCAAAAAATAAGCAGAAATCATCTATTTACTGTTTACACGAAATCTGATACTTTAAATTGACATCAATTGAGCAAAGACTGCAAATTAATTACGTGTAATTTACGTGTAAACATTGGAGATGTCTTTTAAGCAAGTCAGTCAAAAGCATTCCATGGATATTCCCCATGTAACTGCAGTTGAGTTGCCATTCATTGTGAAGAATCAAGATAGGGCAATTAAGCTGCTAGGAGGGAAAGCCAAAATATCAAAAGTCATCAACAATTTACATAACCCAGTGGGATTATCGGTTGGTCCTTCGAACATCAATAATAGTACTAACAACAATAATAATAGTAATAATAATATTAATATTAATAGTGGAAATAACAATATTAACAACAACAACAACAATAATAATACGAGTTCTACTGGTTCAACATCTTCAGGTAACTCCAGTGGATTTGATAAAGGTAACGAAATAACTAATAATATTCTTGAATTAAGACTTAGAAATGATGCCTTCCATCATCCGATTCAATCAATTAGAAATTCTTCAGAGAGAATTCTTTTGAAAGTTTCAATACCAAAGTCCAAATTACCTAATGATTATTATGATAATCCTTCCAAATATACTACTAAACAATTACTTGGAGATCTGAAAGTTAAAGTTCAACCGGTAGCTATAATTGATAATACATTTCTGTTTAAGTCGATGGCTGATTTTCAAATAAATACTAAGAATAATTCTACCGTTCAAGATTTTAATAATGTTGTTCTTAGAGGTAAAAATTTCCCTGATGTTAATCAATATTTTGAAAAACACAATGCATTTTCTGGAATAGATGATTATCAAGACCCTAATAATTTTAAAAATGATAATCATATGTTACCTCCACCTCCCCTTTTCAGTCCTATTCAATTTCCTTTTGATTACAAATATCAAAAAAATCCGTTGACAGCCACTTTTAGAGATGCTGAAAGTGGTGAAATTAAAATGATAGCTAAGAAGTCTACTCCTAGGTTACACACAATTATTGTTGATTTCAATACAAACAATATACCTTCTCAACCAGATAAGATTCTTAATGCCAAATATCAAGAATTGAAATCTAGTACTCCTTCAAGGAATACATTGGATTATGTATTATTCGAATGTATTCAATGGTTAGAAAAAATGTTTGAGTTAAAACCAATTTGGACAAGAAAGCATTTAGAAGATATTGTCCCATTAGATTTACGAAGAGTTATTAAACAAGCATTACCTTATGTTTCGTACATCTATAAAAGTGGACCATGGAGATTTTGTAACGTTAAATTAGGAGTTAATCCAAAGGAGAGCAATGAATTTTGGAAATATCAAAGTGAATATTTCAGAATTCCTGGGTTACGATTTAGTAAAATTAATGATTCGGTTACTGAAAAGCTTAATCCTCCAACTTTATCTAAAGCAGGAAGTTCAGATGTAACAATTTCAAAAAATTTATTCTTTAATGGAACAACTTTACCAAAGACTATAACTTATCAAGTTGGAGATTTATTAGATGCTGATATTCAAGATATAATAGAGAAAAATCAAAATATTGAAAATGCATTTTTCCGTGAAAAGCCTGACTTCCAGGATGGTTGGATTAATATACAAATTATGGAAACAATAAGAAGTATTATCCGTTATAAATTAGTTCAGCTTGTAAAAGAAGAAGCAATTGATCCAGCAAAGCTTAGTAAAATCATTTCAACTGATTATACGAGAAATGCTGTTGACGATGAAGACGATAATGAAGTTAACGGTTTATCTAGAGGGGTCGATGTAGGAGATGATGATGATGATGATGATGACGTTGATGAAGATGATGATGCTGATGATCTAGACACTTTGAAAAAAGGTGGAGTCTTAGATGAAGATGAATTATTAAGCAAATTTAAAAATTTGGAGAATGGTGATGATCTTGCTGAGCTTGTTGGCTTTATTAAGCAGGATCTGTTAAGAGGTCAGTGATCTTATTAGTGTACTATAGTGTAATGATATAATAGAAGGAATTATTGGAACTAGATATTAAGGAATACGTAGTGTAAATTGAATGGAAAGAGGTAATAGGAAGTAGATTTTATGCTTTATGTTGTATAAAGGTTTCCACTTTTATGAAGTATGTACTTCTTCAGTCAACTAAGGTTCAATTTTTATGGATATTTCATAAATGAGCAAGAATTTGTAAAATTGATCTCCAACATAATTTGATTGAAAATACTAGGTAAAAGGACAAATATTAAAGGTATCAAACCGTTTGATATCCTTAATAAGCTCAGATACAATTATACCGAAACATGTGGTTGATTATATTGAGTAATCTAGAATAAATTACTCCTCTACGATATGTTGAACATTAACATCCTTACACCCAAACTAAAAAATTCTTGCAGCATTCTCATTGAGCAATATTTGAAGCACCTACAGTAGTTATTATAAACTTAAAAAGAACATTTAACTGTTTAAAGAATCATAATAATTTTATATAAACCTAATCAGAAATACCTAAGGCTTCTCTTTGAGACTTTGAATTAGGATCAAAGTATGGAACTTCAGCCAAAGAAGAGACTCTAGTTCCATGTCTGGCTTCCTTTCCTTCATGGTCCCAAATAGCGTAATGCTGAGAAACTCTGTTATCCCATAACGCAGAGGTACCAAATCCTTCTTTAGTAGGTTTCCAATTGAAACGAACTTGGATATCCAAATTCTTTTCAAATACGTTAAATAAATATTCCAAAATAGCCTTACTTTCAGCTGGTTCCAAGCCAACAATTCTGGTGGTATATCTCCTGTTGATGAAGAGAGATTTCCATCCAGTAGCTGGATGAGTTCTAATAATTGGATGTTCTCTTTCTACATGAACTCTTCCCTTCAAAGGATTGTTTGGATCAATATAAGAATGGGCTGAGAAGTAAACAGCTTTCTTACCATCCAAAAACTTTTGAAAAGCTGGTGATAATTTGTCGTAAGCAGCATATCCAGATACCCAAACAGTATCACCCCCAACAGAAGGAATTGTATCATTATGTAAATGAGTAATACCAGGAGGTTGCAATTCATGAGTGAGATCAGTGTGCCAGAAAGCAGTACCTTGATTAGAATTCTTAAAGCTAAGATTTATAACCTTCTTTTGGATAGCTAAATCTTGCCAAAGAGCAGTAATCCCTGGAAGACCTGGAACATGACCTGCTTGAGGATGATATTCAGGGTTACCCCAATACTTACCCAATTCCAATTGTTTCTTTGGATCAAGATCTTGATCTCTGAAAAAGACAACAACTCTTTCAGCGATTAATAAAGCTAATTCATCCTTTTGCTTATCATTTAAGTCATTCAATTGTAAGCCCACGATCTCGGTACCAATGTGAGTAGTTAAATTAATAACTTCTTTAGCAGCTCCGAATAATGCTTTCTTTTCAGGATCAGCATTTTTACCACGTTCAATATATGGAACTTCAGTGTCTCTGAAAGCATGTGCACCTTCAACGAAGAGTGGAATTTCATCAATTGGAGGCTTTTCAGGGTATCCTTTAGAGAGATCAATACCGTATTTTTCAAATCTTTTTCTTGCAGGTTCAGGCAAACCTTCAACCCAACCATCATCAAATCCACCTTTCGAAGAAGAAGATGGAATTTTACCAACACTTAAAGTTTGAATTTTTTTAATGGCAGATTCAAGATCTTCATTATTGATATTAGTTGGTTCTGCAACTGGAGCCATTTTGTTAATTATGTTTTATTGTTCTTAGAAAAGATATGATAAGATTTTAACCTTAAACTTGTACATTTTTATACTTGATTTAATTTACTGTGGCTGCAAAATTTGATAGGAGAGATCACCACCTTTAGTTCAATTCTCAATTGATTGTGGAAATGTTATCAACTGTGGAGGCTTTATAGTATTGCTTATTAATGTAAGATTACTAAGTCATAGTGGAGAGATTAGAGGAAAAGGGTAAACTTATTGGATAAAATATCCAACGATATGATCTTATTGGTGGTATCAATTACTTAATTTGTAATTCAAAATTCTCCACACCCTCTCTAATCTCGTTCTTTTACATTTACATCTCCTTAATTCCGATTATCAAACACGAAAAAATAAATACAGCGAAAGTAAAACGCTTAGGGGGTTTTAGAGGCAATTTATGCATCACTTGTACTAAAACAATTTCGATCTTGTTATACTTAAGCTTTTGGGAAATTTAATTGAATGCTTGAATATACGTTTTCAGTTAGAATTTATTCAAGTATCGGGCTTTTTTTCCCCTTGGAAACATTGAAACGATTCTTTACGGGGCTCAAATATGTTTGCGAACAACTTAAGGGTCAAAAAAATGCGTTTCTGAAAATATACCCAAAAGTAGGCTTGTTATGTTGATTGCGGACGTGAAGCATTTTGTTCAGGAAAATGTCTAAACAGTAGACATACAAATTCAATTTATGCTTCGATTACACAGTATTATAGTAGATATTTTTTTCTCGCAACACTGCGTTTACAATATATGTATGCCATATGATTGAAATTGACACATCCACGTGACCGCTAAGTTTGACATAATCATATTTTTTTACCTTTTATTTTCTAGCCGGCATTTGTACAGCAGATCTTAACGCGCAACCCACGGTTTCATTTCCACCGGCTAGTGCCTTAAACAAAGAACCTATTCTAGGTACGACATATTGAAGCCCCATAAGGTAAAAACGTGTATAAAACATTATCTCGCGAAACTATTACATGACTATTAATGCAATATGGTTAGATTTGAAAAAAAACAATACAAATTGTTTTGCATTCAATAAGCCACTTCCCTTTTCGAGTAAAAGTGCTCCTTCAGATTAACGCTATAGGCAATTAAAACTCAGCCATGTTAGCTAAAATTTTTTTGGGATTGGGGGATGGTTATCGATAGACGTCATCAGTTGTAAGATATCCAGATAAGTGAAATTATATATGAAGAGTAACAAATTATTTTCAATTAATTTTCTTTCCTTTCCTTTCCTTTAACTTCATTCTATCCGTAATTCTACTGGGGTTTGATTTAAGGTAACTTTTGGGTGTAAAGCGGAAAAAGTTAAATCATGCTTTACGATTCATGCTACTCTATGAAAGCTAATATTGAAAATATTATCAATCATAGTGTTGATGAACGCTGGCAAAAATCATTTCGTCATCCTATATCAGTGCAACATCTTACTCGAAAGCAACGACATTTAATCTTACTATTGATAGCATTCTTAATATTAACATTTCAATTACTATTATATACTCCAACATGGAAAGAAATCCCTTCAGTTAACAAATTATTGTATTCCAAACAGTTTACATTTACCAAACATATCTACAACGATAACCAAAGATTTTTGGTAGTTCGTAAAGAAAGGGTAGACGAAAATCAAATTAAAGAAGACAACAAGGGTAACAGTGATAATGTTTTTCTCAGTAAAGATGATAATAAATCTATTGATTCTACTACAGCTTCTGCAGGCGAACGTGGTGAACAAATTAACTTCCAAACCTTTATGAAGGAATATAATTCCAAACAAGAGAATAAAGGAAAATCTCTTGACATTCATTTGATTGAAGGTTATGATTATAAAAAATTGGATACGTGTAACGATGCCCATGAAATCAACATTAAATCCCCCAATTTCTTAGATAAAATTGAAACAGAAGCTAAATTTCAGGAACATTCAAAAAAATTCTTTGATGAACTTTTGAAATCAATGAAGAATTGCAAACCGTCCATTGCAGCAATTAATAATGATGCTCATTATCCAAATCGACATATTGGATTTGGCTTCCAAGGTTTAAACGGTAGAATGCCTGTTTATGGTGGCCATTTAAGAGAGAATTATGCTGAAGAGCCAATTAGAACCGAAGAGATGTTAAACAGTTTCTTCAAACTTAGCAAAGAAGAAATTGAATCTTTAAAATCATCTCATAAATGTTTCTTAGATAATCAAGTATTAAACTCGTTTCCACAAGAAATGTTTGAATTTTCCAAATATAACCAATTCATGAAAGGTGATGGTATTGTTTATTTGGGTGGATTTAGATATTATGAATTAATTCTTATATCGATTAAAAATTTAAGAGATTTTGGATCTCGACTTCCAGTGGAAGTAATTATACCATCTAAGTTTGAATATAACCACTATTTCTGCAATGAAGTATTCCCAGCATTGAATGCTAAATGTAAAAATATGGCGAACTTCATATCGAAAGAAATGTTACCGAATATTAAAGGATATCAACTTAAGAGTACTGCGATGTTAGTCTCTTCATTTGAAAGAATCTTATACATTGATTCAGATAATATTCCACTTGCAAATGTTGATGATTATTTTGTAAATCCTCCATTTACTAAATATGATATGGTAATATGGCCAGATATTTGGAGAAGATCTACATCCCCCAAATATTATGAAATTGCTGATATTCAAGTGAATTCAAGTAGACGGGTAAGAAATAGTTATCAACAAGGAGATCCAAGGGGAGTATCTGATGAATTATACTTATATCATGATTGTGAAGGAACAATTCCGGAAGCTTCTTCAGAAACTGGTCAATTACTTATAAATAAAAGGACTCATTTCGAAGCATTAATATTATCGATGTATTATAATTACTTTGGGCCTGATTATTTTTACCCATTACTTAGTCAAGGTGCTGCAGGGGAAGGAGATAAAGAAACTTTTATTGCTGCTGCTCATAAATTGAAATTACCTTATTATCAAGTCAAAGAATATAATAGAGAATTTGGACCAAATACCGAGAATAATGGACGTGATATTTTTGCAATGGGGCAATATGATCCTATTATTGATTATATTCAAGCAATTAATGGGACTCAAAGTCATCATGGTGATAATAATAATCACAACAAAAATATTGATAATGAGTTAGATATTGTCGATAGTAAAAATAAGTATACTCCAGATACACCATATACAAAAAATCAATTTATTGAAGGAGCTGCTAATAATTATGGATTGCATAAGTTTGTATCATCTAAATTGTCATTTTTACATGCCAATTGGCCCAAATTACACGGAGATTCATTGTTTTATACTAATGCTAGAGGAAGAGGTCCTATAGGACCTCTAGGTGCAAGACGTCGTTTATATAATTTTGATCTTCTTGAAGAATTCCCAGAAATGGATATGGAATTGAAAATAATGGAAAATTTGAATTGGATGCACTGTACTCTGAAACTTGAATTAGATTTATATGTTCCTACAATCCAAACCAAGATTTGTGAACAGTTGAAAGAAGAGGTAGAATATTTACGGAGCCTTGACTCTCGCAGCGTGCCTCAATGAACAATTAAAAAATAGAGCATAAAGCGAACAAGATGCATATTACACAAGATAGAGTAAACAACCAATATATACATATATATATATATATATAAATATATACATACAAATGAACGCAAAAAATCAAATTAATCACATGGTTATAGAACAAAAAGATATCTATTATCCCAAATCTCGAAAGTTAATATTGTGGTCATTAATAGAAGAGATGAGGACCAACAGCTTTTTTTATTTTCTTCCAACTTTATGGCTCAATGGCTGCGAAAAAACTATGCCGAAAGTGGACAGACTTAGTCTCGGGACTCACACTGCCGCACATACGACATGGAAAAATCAAAAGGTAATATGCATAAAATGGTTATTTAAGGCGCGGGCTTAAGAACTTCAACTTTCAGATCTATGAAGGTCAGCTATCGTTTAGCAAACACCACACAAGGTTTTAGGTGTCTACCAAAACCAATAATGTTCCAGAAGATATTCCCTTGATTTCTTTATTGATTTCAATATTCTTCTTTGTATGTATGTTTCAATGACCCTCCCTTATCAGTTTCATCATGTGCCTCTACACTCTTCCGGAAAAACAGAAAAAAAAATAGAATAATAATAATAAATACTTACAGGAAAAGGGCCCACCAAACCATAAATCCACTTGTACTATGCACACCACTATGCACACCACTAAATTGGAATCTGGTGATGCTCAGGTAAATTTATAGCAGAGTGATCCCCCGAAGTTGGGAATGATATAATAAGGAATTGGCATTGGATTGGAGAAGAAGTCATCAAAAATGGGTTATACCATCAAACAGAAAATAGAAATATGTTTGAAAGCAGAATCCAACCCACAGATGACTCAAGTTGATTTGGCAACTTGGGCAGTGGAAAAATATGGAGGTACCAAGAAACCTTCACAAACTACAATTCTGAGAATATTAAGTAGTAAAAATGATTTAATAGCTCTGAAACTGACTGATTTTCAACTTGTTAGAAGGAGGAAACAACAAAATCCACTATTAAGAAGAATTTTAACTGAATGGATCACCCAATCCCTATGGGAAAATATTCCAATAACAACTCCAATTATTCAACTGACGGCAAACGCCATTTGGACAAGATTACCAAGTAATGATAAAGATGGGAATGGAATTTTCAATCAAAAATGGTGTACTCATTTCGTAAGGAAATTAAATGCAAATTTAAAAGGTGACCCCATTGATATTGCTAATAATCCTGGGGGTTACCCGTTAAATAAAGTATGGCAACTTGATGAAAAATTAGAACTTAAAAGTTATCTACAACTGTTAATCTTAAAAGAAGGATATAAACCCCAAGATATTTTCACAATTGATGAATTTCAATTATTTCATAATTTACCTTTAGATCAAATATTTGATGTACTGTCAATCGATAAAGGTTTGAAGCAAAGTTCAAGTAGTACTGAAAATCTGTTAACTATTATGCTTGGTACTAACGTTGATGGACTGGAGAAATTAACTCCACTTGTTGTCGGTAAAAATGAAAAATTTGATATACTGAAACTGCTGCATCCACTGTTAAAATCACTGAATATTACTGGAGTTCATTTAATGAATCGAATAACTGAAATTTATAATCTTTATTATAAGCTGAATGGTAATAAATGGATTACTCTGCTGATGTTTCAAAATTATCTTTTAACTTTAGAACATAAATTAGCAAGCTCTGATCCACAGAGAAAAATATTAATCATTCTTGATGAACTGAGTTCTCATCGGATAATTAATATTAAATTTAGTAATATCAGACTTTGTTACCTTAAGGGGAACCTGAACACCAAGAATAATCTGTATCTGTCTCAAGCAGGTGTGAAATTAGATTATTTACCAATGAGTTTTGGGATAGTTGAAGAATTTAAAATTCTTTATCGAATTCAACAATATTTAGAAATGATTAACATCCAAAATAATAGAAGAGAAGATAGAGGTGGTCAAGCAGCTACTTTGACTGAATTGGAATATAATGTACCATTAATTAGAGTTTTAGAATGGATTAAACGACTGTGGGATCTGATTTCAAGTGAAAGGATATTGCTTCTGTGGAAAAGAACTCATCTTTTTCCAATTCATCCTTGGCCTTCAACTAACCCAGATAGTTTATTTTCCAATTCAGATCTTCAACAGTTACTTGTGCTGGCCGCAACGTACAACACAAATAAGAGTTATGAAAAATTACAAGAAATAATGCAATATTTGAATGTGGTTATTCCTTGGAAAATTGATGAATTACTTAATTTAGTGAATGAAAGAGGAAAAGTGACACTTAATTATGTATCAATTGAAGAAATCATTGGTAGTTGTTTAATGGAAAGTGAAAGGGACGATAAAAAGGCTAATAATAATGAATGGCTTGATCGTGTTGATAAGGATGATTATTTCAATAGTGCCATGAATATTAATGGATTATTGAGCGATGGAATTAACAGTTTACCATCGATTATCAGTAATGGAACAGAAGGCACGTTGATTCCAAGTCAAAATGAATCTATAAGTTTAAGTAATGGCAATGGTCAAAGTAACCCTATCTCACAGTTACTGACACTAGAAAATCAGCAACAACAGAGACCAGTATCAACGTCTATACCACCATTACTTCAACCAATAGCTCCAACAGCTAATGGATTAGTTAATATACTTCAACCAGCTAATTCTGCTATCCTTCCCGATGTGGTGATGGAAATGAGTAATACTAGAGGCACCCCTAATGCATTTATGTCACCTATGAATAGTAATAATGAAAATGAAAATGCCACATCATTTTTAAATGAGCTTCCGATTGTTTCACCTAGTTCATCCCTGGTTCAAATTACCTCCAATCAAAGATTTATGCCAGCTCCAGGGTATCCCAATAAAAGGAAACCTCCATATACGGCAGAAACTTATACAAAAGATTCCGAATTAATTAAGAATCTTACTAAAATCATAGAAGCTCGAGAATTAAACTTGTCAACTACTACAATTTCCGAGCTTCAAACAAATTTAGCTTTAATGCAAGAAAAGTACTCTCAAAGGTACCAATAATGACCGTCAATGGATTTGTATATATATATATATATGAAAAGTAGATAATAGAATAAAGAACTACAACAGAAAATAGTAAAGTGTAAAGAAATAATTGAAATGATAATACAGAATTGGGATTATATTCGATATCATATATATATTAAGTTGTATGCATTAACAATCTTGTTTTCTTTCTTCAAAGTAATTTTTCTATTTACATGTGTACTGTTTAGTTTTACTTCTCTTTATTTGTCATTTTCATCGTCATCAGTTAAACCTAATTCACGTGCCTTAGCTTCAAGTTTCAATCTTTTTTCTTCTCTGGCTCTTCTAATACGAGCAACTTCTGCCTTGATTTCGTGAGGTTCTTTTGGAATTTGATTAAGGGTGGATGGGTCTGGCCAAAAGCCTGGTAAACTAAATTTCTGTTCAGAATCAATACCTGCCCAGTACATGATAAGAATAGGGGAAAGTAAGTAGCCGGCAAACTGATGTTAGTACTCTAAAATCTTCATTCATGGTGGCTACACTCCACATATACATACCTTTGCAGTTTCCATGAAAGTTCTAGAAAAGGGCTTTGGCTTCATGGTGTTTCTGTTAGCTTTAAAAATTTCAATCTATCTAAAAGATAATCACATGATACTCTCAGATGGGTGTGTAGTGGGTGAGAGAGTTCAAGAGAGTAATAGAGAGTAAAAGAGAGTAAAAGAGAGTAAAAGTGACTAAAAGAGAGAGCGAGTAAAAGAGGACCTTTTCTATTATGTGGCCAAAACTGAGAGAGAATATAATAAAGGACCCCGTAACCACAGGCAAATTTCCCTTTCGTTGTTTTGCAACATTTACTGGTATCATCCTAACAAGTAGATTACAATGTCTACGTACGCTCCAATTGAACTGGATAACCAGACACAGGAACCACAACAAGCTAGTGATCCAAATGAATGGTCTTGGGGTAGGAAACTTCGGGAAAGTTCTCATCCAATAGCACTTGTATTCTATATCTTCTTCCGAGTGGCCCCAATATTCAACTATATTTTTGGTAGCATTATTATTGGTATATTTACTCAGAATAGTAAATTTATTCTTCATTTTATCTTAACTATATTACTTGTACTGGCTGATTTTTGGAATCTTAAAAATATTGCTGGAAGGTTACTTGTCGGTTTACGTTGGTGGAATGAAACTAACCTTGTTGCTGGATCAGCGGAAATTGAAAATGTTTGGGTATTTGAAACCGCTGATCCAAATCGTTATATCAATCCAATCGATTCTAAAGTATTTTGGTTGTTGTTATACATTCAACCTGGGTTTTGGGCAATTTTGGCTGTGCTTGCTCTTTTGAAATTTGAATTCTTTTACTTATTATTGATTGTTATATCTTTACTGTTATCTATTACAAATGCCATGGCATTCACAAAATGTGATAAATTTTCAAAGGCTAACGGTTTAGCTCTGAGTTTATTATCAAGAGCCTCTGGAAGTTTATTCTCAAGGTTCAATCCATTTGCAAGTTGAACAATGAAATGAAATTTAAAAGGCTATCAATTGTGTTCGGGAATTGTACAATTATAAGGAGATATGATTGCATATATGTATATATAAAACTTGTTTATACGAAATCAAGATTTATTAATAAAAAATATTTTACTTTATTTGATTTCTACTTCTTGTTCTTATTATTATGTATTGGGAACGGTAGTATATTTATAACTTTTTTAGCTATCAAGTTCTTCATTCTCTTGTTGAATTACCAAGTAGTGTTTTAATTTATTCGCCATTGAAAATGACCGACTTGGTTTGAAATCCATATCATTATTCTTCAAGTATGAACTTATGGTTTCCAATTTCAACTTATTATCCTTTAATAATACAACAATGGTTTCATATGAATTAAACATAGATTCATATTTGTCTTCTTCAATCTCAAACCCTTTTAACTTGGAGCTCCTGAAATTGGCCAGAATGTCTTCACTTTCTTTGTAAATAATTTTTAAGATTAATTGATTCAATATCAAATTCAATTCATTATTAAATGAAATCTTTGTCACTGAATTTCTTAACCCTTCAACCACAATGTCTTCAGGAATTTTTTCAATAATAGTCATTGGATCATAATATGAACTCAGGAGATCATCCGATAATTCAATAAGTGCCTTAATGAAGGCTGGCTTATCCATAGAATATTTAATTAATATATCCCAAGCTTCTTTTTCATTTTGATGTTTGGCAAATTTAATGGCCATTTCTGGATCATTAAGTTCATTGATAATCAATAAAAGGGCTTTCCTACTCTGTCCAATCTTTCCCAACAAATAAACCAATTCTTCGGTGAATGAATTTTCTTCACATAATGAAATTGCATCATCAATGTTATAGTTACTATTTTTCATCAAGTAATTCAAAAGTTTACCTCTATCAAATTGGGCATACAATTTGACAATAATATCCCCAAATTTCCTAGTAGAATATACATCCACTTGATTAAGCTTTTCAATGTAAAAGAAATTAATGAAATTAAGATTATTTTTATACATCAAGTCAAGGAATGTTTGGGGAACAATCACATGTCTTTCAGAAACCAAAGCGTCAATAGTAGATTCAAGTTTCGGTTTTAATTTCAGAATTGGAAGTTTTGCTATATTTTCCTCCCCGCCAGCAGCAATTTGAATTATTTCTGGTAAGTCTTTAATGAAATGAGTTATTAAATGGTTTTGTGAAAGAAATTTTACAATTTCAGGGTCTTTCAACTTAATCAAATGTCTAACTGACCTTTGAGGCTCCTTGATGTTATTATAAGATTCAATTAATGACCGTCTTAAGATATCACTGTTATAATCAATATGAGAAGATTCTTCTAATTCTGTTTCAACTAAATTCTGAATATCTCGAACATCAAACAATTCTTTATCCCAATTATTGAATAGCCATACAAATCCAGTTTTTTCTTTACAGGAAAGCCAATGCCTTAAAATCTCATTATATATGCTTTTGTTTAGCCCAAATTTAGGATCAACCGGGATGGCTCGTGTTAATTCTTCTACATGGCCAGCTTTAAGGAAGATGGCACTCCAATTTTCCCATTGTTCGTGAATAACTTTGAAGAAGGTATCCAGATCATCTAAAGGATTCAATTTCCCCGATTGGATAGTCTGTATACTAGCAGCTCTTCCAGTATTTGGGAAAACCAATAGAACTTTTAAAAATTCAGCTGCCTCCTGCCATTGATCTTTTGAAACTAAGAAATCCAAGTAAGAAACTCCAATATTCAATCTCTTTGATTTTGAAACTAAATGTTCACTAATCTTCCAGGCATCAAAATATTTTTCCCTGTCTAAATACCAATTTAATCTATCTTCTAAAGTGTACTCCACAGCAATTACTGCACCACGAGCACTCACAATGAAATATCTATTTGTCTTTTCAATATGGGTCCCAAGGATATAATCATTTAATCCTAAATGATCAATATCACGAAGTCCTATTTCTTCTTCAAACTGCACCTCTCCAGTTGTGGTATTAATTAATTTTAAATCAGGATTATGGAAAATTGGCCTACCGCCTTGAGGTGGTTTTTCAGGAGGTTCATATGTAAGTGCAATACATAAATCATCACTGAAAGTTGATATTCCTGCTATCAAACTTCCTTCCAATTTAAGTTCATGTTCGACATCAATTGCTTTCGTTTCACTATAACCTCGGAACGAAACCGTAGCACTTGAAGGTATGATAATTCTACTTTGCTGAGAGCTAGTTGGTGATCGAAGATCCTTCTTGGAAGAGGTGACAGTAACTCGAAGTAACCAAATTCTATCGGCCCATGCAATAACAATTCTATTGACTTCAGGAAAATGAACCCTTGGCCAATATTGATCTCCTCTTGGAGAGTTCGGAGGACGTGTAATCACACTAATTTTAGATTTATTCACAGTATGATATACGGATATACCATCATCATTCATCCATAAAATCAAATCTTGAATCCTATATATACCAACAATGGGACCAGCCCCTTCATCTATAACAGTGTCTAATCTTTGACCAAGCCAATTTTTCGAGGACCGAATGACTTTCCCACTCATTCCTCCGGTGATAAAGCTTTTGGTAGTTTTATAATTAGAATCAAATACTACAGCATGGATTGGTCTTTTAAAGTCATAGGCAACAACGTCTTGTTCATCAAGAATAGACCCTACAACGACAGTTCCATCCATGGAAGCAGAGGCAAAATATTGTCCATCAGTTGTAATGGATAAAACTGAAGCTCTGTGGGCACGAATAGTTCGAATGAAGGAAAAATCAGGCTTTGTAATATGTAACCATCCCGAATGAGTAGCAAATATGAATACATTATCATATATTAAGCAAGTAGATACAGGGTCTTTTGTAAAGAAGTTTGCAGGAAGTTGAGTTAGTCTCGTGTATTTAAGTTTAGGTGGCTCATCATCATCTTCATCTTCTGATTCTTCCTCTGATTCTTCATCGTCTTCATCATTATGTTTAGCTTCTTCATCCATTGCAGCACTTCCTCCGTTCTCATGCTGATTATCTTCATTTATGGTATCATCATCGTTCTCTCCATCTTTATCTGTAACTACATCTTCATACTCCTTTTTGTCTTTCCTGCCATTTTCCTCTTCTTCCTTGATTACGTCAGTGTTTTCGATATCTTCTTTACCTCCATTACTCTCTGGAGAATCACTGTATTCTATAGAATCTAAATCATTCTTTCCTTTAATAATCTTAGTATCTTGGCTATCTTGGCTATCTTGGCTCTCTTGGCTATCTTGGCTCTCTTGGCTATCTTGACTATCTTGACTATTTGTAACAAGCAGCTCTCCCACATCAGGTACATTTTCTTCTTCTGTAGATGAAAGAGGAGGCTCCCCGGGCCTTAGGCTATCAGCAGCAGCTTCACTATCACGGAGTTCGGATACATTGTCGTTACTAGTGCCATTTAAATTATCAGTTCCACCGTTTCCATTGCTTGGACTTTCCAAAGATCCTTCTATTCGATTGGTTTCACCTATTTCGTTATCCTTGCCACCATTATTGGCGACTTCGTATTCAAGGGGATCCACCTTATTCCCACTATTATGTGATGCAGAGTCTGAGGTCGAATTGTCGTCGATAGGTGCGTCTGAAGTCTTTATTTCTTGTGTTAAAGGGGAATTGGTTCCATCAACTGTATCGTGGAATTCACCAAGCTCCCCGTGCACCTCCAGTGGGTCGTCCTTCTTTTTCATCAAATCTAGTCCGTAAGTGTTATAATGAATTTATGGAGTTTATTTTTTTTTTAAAGTGTGCATAAATTTCTGTTAATCAGAAAAAATAAGAATTTTTGGTGATTTTCAATTTCTTTAATTTGATTTTCAATTCATTTTGTTTTATATTAATTACTACTTAAGATGCCTAGAGCTATACGTGGAGTTCTTGTTCGCTGTGATCCTTCGATAAAGGCACTTATTTTGGAAATTGACTCACAGAGACATGATATTGTCATTGATGAATTAGATGATACTCATTTGGTGATAGATATGAATAAAGTCCAGGCAATCAAGAACGAATTGAATAGATTACTTTCAGAAAACATCTATGTTCCGATTGAAGAAGATTCCATTTTAGCATTGTGAGGAAGAGTAAGAGCCAAGAAGATAGAAGCCTAATGATTGATTTAGTAATTGATTTAAATTAATTTTATTGGTTTAGTTAGTTACTATACAACTTCATCCAAAAACCCAAAGAAAGTATCAGGTTCCATAATTTCATTTAATTCTTTCTTTTTATCATCCAGTTTATTACATTCGAGCGCTAATGTCCCATGATAAAATTCGTCATACGACTTGACCAATAGATTTTTAACCCCACTTAAAAGATACTGTGAAACTTGAGGATCTTTCAAATATTGCTTGATGCTATTATCAACTTTTGGTAATTCTGCTGAAATGCCGTCTCTAAAATTTAAACTTGATTCTAAAGGTTGCTTAATATCGAGAACTTTACTAAGTTCTTTCACTATACCTTCAACGTAATCAGCAATTAAATTACTTAATTCAGTTTGTGCTTCACGTTTAGCATCAATCATATTATTAACCACTTTTGGTACTGATTTCCGTAATAAATCAAGAACATTAATTTGCATTCTTTTAGTTCTAATGGTATCAAATATTTCATTAATACCACTAGTGAAATCTAAGCTTGTTTCAGTTCTAACGTATTGAATATCAAAATTACTAAGTTGTTCTTGTAAAAGAATCAAATTCTTTAAAAGATAAAGTTTAGCGTTGTTTTCACCAAGATGAGATACAGCAACTGGATATGCGTTATTTTTAAGAATGTATATGCAACTGTGGACTATGTAATGAGCAAGATCATCGAAAACAACTGAATTTACCAATTCATAGATTTTAGATAATAAAGTTAATGCTTTCCCAATAGGTAAAAACCATTCTTCAAACATATTTTCTGAAAATTCTACATTTATTGAATCAACTTTCTTTTTCAGTTTATCCACTGAATTTGATCTTGCTCTTTGACCCAATTTAAGATCTTCTGGGGTTGCCTTATATTTGATTAACTTATCATCAACATAAAGTTGAATTCTGAATGTGAGTCTTCTTTGAACATCATGAAGTATTGGTTCAAATAATGTAGCATAATTTATTCTTGAATTAGTAGAAGAAGTATTACCACTACCAAATCCATTATATGACAGATATATGACACTTTCAGTATTTCCACCAACACCACCGATGTAACTTA
This sequence comes from Kurtzmaniella natalensis, assembly GCA_030574355.1. NCBI lineage: Eukaryota > Fungi > Ascomycota > Pichiomycetes > Serinales > Debaryomycetaceae > Kurtzmaniella > Kurtzmaniella natalensis. The sequence continues at coordinate 122,033 of JAJMEV010000039.1, read as the reverse complement.
TAGAATCACTTAAATTATCTTCAAACTCATAATATTTCTGAAGTAATGAAGTTAATTCACAAAGAACACTTATATTTATCTCTCTTATGATCCTGTTTCTTAACGTGTCATATAAAGGTTCTAAAATTGATTTGAACCATTCAGTTAAATTATGATTATTCCTGGCAATATTGACATTGAAATAACTAGCATATAATTCATATTCCTTGAGTAAAATTTTTTTGTAGAATGAAATATTATTTTGAGCAAATTGAACCAAATTAATGGAACTGTCTTTTTGCAATTTCTCTTCTTCTTGATCAATTTGATTCCATATATAATCATTAAGTAATACTGATCTGAATCGGAAATATTGATTTTCAACGTCATTGAAAAGTCCAATATATTCTTCATGGCCTTCAATACGTTTATTTATTTCCATAATAAGATAAGGGAAACTATAATATGCATCTGTTTCCTTTACTTTCAAATGATCATAAAATTCAGTATATAAATAAATATCGAATTTAAATGAATTTATACCTGTTTGAGTTTTCAAACTTGAAGAAAGTTTTGTAGTGACTTTTTTCTGAAATTCTTTCAAATCATCTATTAAATAATTTCTAATTAATGTAAGTGATCTAGTCATACATTGTCTAAATCTAACTTTATAAGTATCAGATTCTTTATATGAATCATGTTTATCCATGAATGCAAGACAAGAATCAAGTTTCCCCAATGTATTATGGAATGATTGTTTCTTGACAATATTTAAACCAGGACTTGTTAATAATTTTGTTATTGAATCAAGCAGTTCAAAAACCAGTAAACTTTGACCAATTTCATCAGTGATACTTTGTAAAATCTCTTGCTTTTCCATAAGAGATTGAGATTTACTAGCAAAATTACTGGTTTCTTTTGAAACTGCGTTATATTTGATAGATAATTGATCCAATTGATTGGTAATTTCATCATTTTGATTAATTAATAAATCAATACTATCAATATTTTGATTACATTTATCTAAAAATATTAATATTTGATCATCTGCTAATTGTTGAATAGACTCAATATCATTATCAGAAATTACCACATTACGAATAAATTCTTGATTATATCTATCCAATAAATGAAGTTTCTCATTAGATGTAAATGGATATAAGATTGAATGCAGTTTAATTACAGTATTAGAAGAAGTACTAGTATTTAAATTTGAATTGGAGATAACTTCTGAATTTGAAAGTCCCAAATTTGTAAATAATTCTTTGGAAACGGGGGTATTTGTACCAGTGGTAATTTGATGGTTGGTATGATTCTTATTTTTAAGGTTATGGTTATAAGTTAATAATCCATTAGTTTCGATACCAGCGCCTCCACCAGTACCACCATTTTTGATTGCCTGTCCTCTTTGTTGGTGGGTATTAGTGTCTCGAGTATCATCTAATACAGGAAGTGATTCATTGTGTACGGCCACATCTTGGGCTATTCTCTGTACCAACGATCGACTTCGAGACCTTGTCATTGATAATTTTTTTTCCAAAGTAAGCAACAGAGACTCTTTCTACTGCCTCCGTTGACCTCTGGTTTCTAACCTACACTGGAAAACACAGATCTCCAGATTGTCTTGGAGAGATCCAGCTAATGTGAGAATGTCTAGAGAGTCAGGGTAATGCCATGGTGCGTGTATGGGACGCATGTTTACTGAGACTCTCTCATAGATTTATCTTAATAATTTCTTTATTTCTCTTAAATGACTGTACTTATTAAGCAGCAAAAAAGAGCAGCTATTAGTGCAGGATTTTAATTCACTATCTACAATGGAGGACCCCAGATACGATATAGATGGGGATCAGGCTATACTTACCGCCAGTTCAGATGATGAACTTAAGGACTTGGAGAAGGAGTATGAAGCCAAATTACGGGCATTGATGTTGAAAAAAAAGCAGAAGAAAAAAGACCAAGAAACTAAAGCTAGACTCACTCAAGTCCAGAGAAGTAGATCACCTTCACCAATACGCGTCTCTACGGGTAAAAGAACCAGAGTGGAGGATGATAAAGAAGGGAATAATATAGTAGAAGAAGATGCACAGAATTTGTTGCTGCTACTGCTGCTGTCTTTGTTTGCTAGTTATCAGGAGAGATCTCCTCCTTCAACTACTTCACTGGTTGTACCGTCATTTACAAGTCAATTTATTATGGCTCTGAAACAAGCTCCAAAGAGTAATACCACCAATTATATCGAGAAAATTTTTGAATTTGAAAATATTCCGGTGGTTAAGGAAACAGAATGTGATGAAAAGGACAAGTATTCACACTCTTATTTTAAAAAGCGATATTTCACTGTTGAACAATTAGATCAGCTTTTCGAAAATAAGAAAGTCTTATTAATTGATCAACTTTTCGCCAAGATCCATCCTCCAGCTTATAATGAACCAAATTATCCAAACTGGATATTGGTAGGCATGGTTTTAAGTAAAAGTGATACCAAACATGCAAATGATAAGAATAAATCCAAATATATGAAATTACAAATAGGTAATTTCATGCATTCAGTTGATCTTATGCTCTTTGGAGATGCTTACAAGAAGTATTGGAAAATTAGAATTGGTGATGTAATTGCAGTGTTAAATCCCAAAGTTTCACCTTTTAGAATGTCCTTAACTACCAGTAATGTAGCTAATCAAATCCAGAATTCAAAATACCCTAGAGGATTTAATTTAAAGCTAGATGATAATTCTCAATGTATCATAGAAATGGGTAAAGCAAGGGATTTAGGATATTGTAAATCTATAAAGAAAAGTGGTCATCGGTGTAATACGCCAATTAACATTAAAAAAGGTGAATATTGTAATTACCACTTAGAATTGGCAATGAGAAAAGCAAGTCTGCAAAGAATGGCTTTAAATGGAAGTGTTTCATTGAAGGCACAGACTTTTAAAGATGGTACTAGCTCGGCTATGTATCTATCTGGAAACAAATCCATGAAAAATAGTAAAATAACAACAGATTATACCAATTATAAGCCAGTTCAATCAGAAGCACAAAAATTATATTACTCAGGAAGTTCATTCTTTAACGATGAATATACAAATCCAAAAGTACTTGAGAATATAGCAGAGAAAAGACGGAAAATTAAGGAAGAAAGTAAAGATCACAAGCTTGCAAAGAAATTGTCTAATTTAAAATCAAAAGCAAGTCTTTCTAAAATAGGATTAATAGATACTAGTAGCGTTGGAAATAATAGTGAAAAATTGGAAGAAAATAGTCGTCGGTCGTTTAAAGCTGCTTTTAACAATAGGGCGATCTCCCAAATAGGGTTTAATCCAACAAATGAATCCGATTTTAATACAGGGGTAACAAAACATGATTTAAATCTGAAACTAAAAACACAAAATCTGCCATGTGAAATATCATCGGAAACTCATGTAGATCCTAAGATTAACGAGTTTAAACAATTGACTAATAAGAAGGTTAATAACCTTGATGAATCTGACGAAGCAAAGCGAGATAAATTATTAAAATGGAAACAAAATATAGAGAATCTGCGAATTTACAAACAAAAATCAAGATTAAACGAACAGAGATATGATGATAATGACATTTACGATAACAGCAATAATAACAACATTAATAATAATAAAAAATGTGCAAATGGTGAAGAAAGTCAGCTGAAGAATAGTCAAAAATTTTCTCCACCACAACATAACCATGAATCGAGTTCAAAATCAAAGGCAAATATTGAACGATACTGTGATTCAGATTCGGATATTGAGATTGAATTCAGTAACGAAGTGGACCGGAAATTATACAACACAAAAATATTAAGCAAATAAGAATGCCAACAATAATAATAACGTTAGTAATAACTAAAGTTATTCGATTATTTTTGGTCATTTCCTGTGACATGCATAAAATTTAGGAGTTAAACGAACAAGGGGAATATGCTTGAAGAGGAGATTGGGGAGGGGAGTATATAAAACTTAGAGCTTCTCCCCTCAAAATATTTCAAAATTTCTGCATATAGAATGTATTTGCCGCAAGTTGCATGAATATTTTTTTTTTGATATAGTCGCTGTCGCATTACTGCAAGTGCCATAACTAAACTAGAGTATATAAAATGCCTTAAACAGGAGACTAAATATAGATGAATAAATACTATAATATGACGTTAGCACATTTGATTGATCAATTATTATTTTTTTTTTTCTAGATGTGTACTTTTTAAAATCTCATGTGAATTATTCAAAATGCCTGAAACGTTTTCTTTTTTTATTTCTTACGTCAACGATCTACGGAGAGTCACTTTGCGGAGTTCGATTGTAGGCAGAACTAAATCGAAGTTTAATTCTTGGGACGTTTACTACATATTATTTACAAGCATGTGAATTCCGTGGGGAAACATTCTTTGGGGAAGCATATAAAACTAATAATGATATATAAGCGGGTAGTATTCGGCCAAATTAAAGCCAATTGACAAATTAAAGATTTCTAACATAAGGACTGGTATATCCAAAATATTTATATACAACAACTACTACCATTAAAAACAGAGAAAGAACAAAATGGAGTTAACTTCTAAATTAGAGGAGTATGGTGAGTTATTAAAGACTTGGCCAGTGATTCTCTCTATTGCCTTAGTGGTGATTTTTTCAATTCACAAGTACCAAGTTTACAAATTCAGAAAGGCCAATAATGCCAGCGATGCTCCAATTTTGTATAATTCATACACCACCATGACTAAAATCATGGAAATTCTTAAATTGAAAAGAGAAGGTTATTTGGTTGACGCTGTACATGGTATGTTTCAAAAAATGGGGGAGAACTTTAGAATCATCTTATTTGGAGTTCCAATAACATTTACAAGAGACCCAGAGAATATTAAGGCTATCCTTGCAACTCAATTTAATGATTTTGCCTTAGGAAATAGACATGCCCATTTCTTCCCATTACTTGGTGATGGTATTTTCACATTAGACGGTGACGGATGGAAACACCTGAGAGCTATATTAAGACCACAATTTGCTCGTGAACAAATTGCTCATGTTAGAGCTTTAGAACCTCATTTACAAGATCTTGCTGAAAATATTCGTCGTGCTGGAGGTAAAACCATTGATATTCAAGATCTTTTCTTTAAATTAACTGTTGACACTGCTACTGAATTTTTGTTTGGTGAATCTGTTCATTCATTGAAAGATGATCTTGGAATTGAACAACATGATTTTGCTGGTAGAAAGACATTTGCTGAAAACTTCAATTTAGCTCAACTGTATTTAGCAACTAGAGCTTGGTCTCAATTTTTACACTTTTTATTTAACACCAAGACATTCCATAATCTGTGTGCTAAAGTCCATACTTTTGCCAAATATTACGTTGAAAATGCCCTTGAAAAGACTCCAGAAGAACTTGAAAAAATGAGTCAAGACTCTTATGTGTTTTTATATGAATTAGCCAAGGAAACTCGTAATCCAAAAGTATTGCAGGATCAATTATTGAACATTTTACTTGCAGGAAGAGATACTACTGCTTCTTTACTTTCTTTTACATTTTTCGAACTATCAAGAAATCCAAAGATTTGGGCTAAATTGAAGGAAGAAGTTGAACTGACTTTTGGTGATAGAGTTGATATCATTACATTTGAGCTGTTGAAGAAGTTTGAATATTTGAAATGGGTTATTAATGAAATTTTAAGACTTTATCCATCTGTTCCACTTAATTTCAGAGATTCTACAAAAGCAACCACTTTACCAACTGGAGGTGGACCAGATGGAACACAAAAAATATATATTTCCAAAGGATCTACAGTTGCTTATTCAGTCTATTCCATGCATCGTATGGAAGAATTTTACGGTAAAGATGCCAATGAATTCAATCCAGAAAGATGGGCCAATGGTGGTAAATGGGGTTGGGCTTACTTGCCATTTAATGGTGGCCCAAGAATTTGTCTTGGGCAACAGTTTGCCTTAACTGAAGCTTCTTACATCCTTGTGAGATTAGTGCAATTATTTCCTAATTTGGTAAGTCACGATAATGGTCCATACCCATGCAGAAAGAATGAACAGCTTACTATGTCCCATCAAGATGGGGTATTTGTTTCTTTGAAATAAAGCAATTTACTGTTGACTTGGGAAATTTGGGAGAGTATCGTGATAGTGGCTGTTTTTTATACATTACATAAAAAAGATAAGTTCGTTAAAGGCTATTATTTAAAATAGTTATTATTTGTTATGATATTAAATGATTAGATATTTTTTTTTTAAAAAAAATGAATTAAATTATTAAAACCATTTGTAGCGTATAAAAAGAGATCTAATTAAAGGTAAAAAATTTATATAAATAATTATTGCTCTTTGCATTTCTTAAAGTGTAGATGGATAATTTGATCGACAGAGATGTTACCTTTTTGTCTATCCCCTCCCCCTCTCCCCCCCACCACCCCCACTGCAACCACTTTAGCGCAAACATTTGACATCCTGCAGACATAACCTAACCTATTCATTGCTTACTTTTCATTCCTCTCTCATTCGATGCGCATCGCATAAAAGCGACCAGGTATTTTTTGTTTCCAAAATTGACAGTAAAATTCAATTGTACAAAACTGAATGTCACTTGAAAAGAGAGCTAAGATGGCATTGAAAATCTGCACCCATTCAGGATCATTCCACGCTGATGAATCTCTTGCTGTATACTTGGTAAGATTATTACCAAAATTCCAAGGTAGCACCCTTGTTCGTTCTCGTGACCCAAAGGTTTGGGAAGAATCTGATATTGTAATTGATGTCTCAGGTCAATACGATGGTAACAAGTTTTTCGATCACCATCAAAGAGGATTTGAAGAAGTTTTCAGTAATGATTTCCATACCAAACTTCTGAGTGCTGGTCTTATTTACAAGCATTTTGGTAAAGAAATCATTTCCAATTATACTGGATTAGCAGTTAGTCATGAAAATGTTGATCTTTTACACAAGAAAATTTACAAAGAATTCGTTGAATCCTTAGATGCTAACGATAATGGTATCGATAATTATGGTAAAGATGCCACCAAGAAATTCAATGATAAAAATATTACTTTACCAGCTATAGTATCTAGACTTAATCCATCATGGATAACCGATCCAACTGATAAAGATTTCGATGAATCATTTGAAAAAAGTTCAAAACTTATGGGTGAAGTATTTATTGACTTATTAGATGGTTACGCTAACCTGTGGTTACCAGCTAAGGAAATTGTTGCTAAGGGTTTCAAAGAAAGATATAACGTTGATGAATCTGGTAAAATTGTAATTTTAGATAGATTCTGTCCTTGGAAAGAACATTTATACAGTATTGAAAAGGAAAATAATAAGGAAGGACAAATTGAATTTGTTTTATTCCAAGATTCTTCTAGTAAATGGAGAGTTTCTACTGTTTCTGTATCTTCTGCTTCTTTTGAATTCAGAAAAGGTTTACAGGAAAGTTGGAGAGGTGTTAGAGACTCCGAATTGAGCGAATTAAGTGGAATCCCTGGTTGTATCTTTGTTCATGCTGCTGGATTCATTGGTGGTGCTGAAACAAAAGAAGCAGTTTTAGAAATGGCTAAAAGAAGTTTGTAAGGAAACATAATTAAAAAAACGTATATATAAGACCATCACTTTACGTAGGAAAAAGTATACTAATAGTATGTACACATAATGTATTAATCTTTGATATTTTTTAGGTGTACTATATTTAGCATCTTTGCAATAAGAACAGTTACCAGCTGAAACAAGGATGTAACAAGGTGTCTTTAGGCTGAAACCATTCACAACTAAAAAAGTGGTATCTGTTGTTAAGTAAATAGAGTCTCGATAAGTTAGGCAAAATACAGTATTAAAAGTGGCAGATTTTATATAGTGGGATAAACTAAATTATATAAATAATAAAAATTATAAAAAATAAAAATGAAAATATAAATTGAACCATTAATCTATAAACTAAATTGCAGACAATACTTGTCAAACAGGCAAGCAAGCTTTGAGAATATGATCACAAGGCTTACCCGTCAGGTCTATAATTTTAACAAGATGTAGCAGTTACCTTACCCATGTTAATTTTTTTGTTTGGTATACGCAAGCAATTCACGGTTTTTCTTGCCTTTTGAATTGGGCTTAGAATGGGTGGGAGTTCATTTATTAATTTATTATTTTTAAGTAGTATTTTTTCCTCAGCTTTACTATAGTTTTTCCTTCCAGTTTTGGAGTTGCCCGTTCTACTTAGGGAAGAAATACGCAAAGGTAATACATGCCACTTGAATAAATGGAATACATGGAATAAATGGAACAATTGGAATGAATTATATCCAGATTCACATGATGCTACGCAAACCTTTCAGCCGCTCTTGCTCTATCTACAACTCTGGACAATAGAATCTGAAATGACATTTAGCAATCTTATTTTTTCTAAAAGCAATGATTATTGTGAAGTATTGGGTCGAGAAAATAACTTATCAGTAATCCTAATAATGTGTTACGCTCCGAAAACGTTCTTCCACATTAAGAATATTATTTATGTGTTTTTTATGTTTATGCCATATTACTGAGAATTTCTTTTTACTAATCCAATCCTGTTGTAAAAAAAAAAAACAATTCAAATTGCGCCACAACGCCTTAGGCTAATTCAGCTCATATACTTACCAATTTAGAAAATCAAAACAAAGGCAAAATAGGGATACAACAGGAAAAAATTTAATACCACTACTAAATTTACTATTATTACGATAAAAGTCTACAAAATTATTATTAATAAAAATTAGTATTAATTAACATATTAGCTATTGTAGGAAATTATAGATATTTCGAATATCTATCACAAATTAATCCTTTTATTACCTTCTACATCTCTTTCAAAATCTTAACTGAATATTATCTCTCTCTAGGAATATTTGATCTTATAAAACCATAAAATAAATGTAGGAATTTCAATTGAAAGAAAATGGACCAAAGCCATCAACAATAAAGGTAAAAATCCATCAAAAACTTCGATTGAATAAGAAATAAATTATAAAAACTTATTAACCTTCTTAGATCAACAAAGCGACACCAGCAGCAGCGGCAACACCGACAATACCAGCAGAGATAGCGTTGGAAGCACCAGCACCAGTGGAAGTGGAGGAGGTAACGTTGGTAGCGTTAGAAGAGTTGGAGGTGTTGGCAGCAGTGGCAACGGAGACAATGGTCAAAGCGGAAACGATGGCAGCGAACTTCATTTTTTATTTGTAAAGTGTTTTGTGAGTTATCTAAAAAAATTCTTAAAACAGGGATTTATCTACTACTTATATACGGAAAGATAAAGGAAAATTAGAAAGGAAATTAATAGAACCGGAAAGAAAATTTTTTTTCTTTGTATACACAATCGTTCCGAAAAGATGCGATAAGGCGAATTATTTTTTTTTAATTAATTAATTAATTTTTTTTTATTCCATAAATGTTATCAAATATTCCCTTTTTAATCTGCAGATTTTTTACCACAGCTTCTTAGGCATCAAAACATGAGGCTGAGTCATATGATAGTTACCCACAATACATGATCTTATACTGTCTCTATACCTCTTACTCAAAGATGTATCTTTTTTCTTGATCAATTAATGAGCCTTAACCAAGCCTCAGAAAAATTTTTGATACATCCTCGTCTGTATAAAAGTTTGTTACGACTAAACGTTTACAACTCTCGTCAAAAAAGTTCACATACATATTCACACATAAACCCATATACGCGCTACAGAGAATTGCAATACAACCAACCTGTGTGTGGCTTCCGCTTCTCTATCTAATTTTCTCCCTAGTTCTCAATTTTTTATCCTTACAATAGATTGCAGTCCTTGAAAAGTATTTTTATTTTTATTTTTGCTTGTACACATAAATTTTTCTTATTGTTGTTCCTTTTCTTCACAATCTTCCTAATTGTTTTTTTTTATTCCCTCTCGTGCTATTGTTGCTTTCTACACGTTTTTCAGGTACATAAATCAAATTTAACCACTTTAAGATAGGAGGCAAGATACTTAAGGGCTACAAATCTTCAGCATGTAATCTATTTACTTTTGGTTCCGCTAGTGATCAGCACGCAATTTTCTATTGAGATAGTATTGAGATTATTTCGATAATACTCATGGCTAAACACTATTACAGCATCGCCTGAGATCTCCCCGAAACCTAAACTTTGAATTTCTAACCACAAAAAGAAAATAAAAAAAAATTATCTAAAATTTTATCCTTAGAAATTAAGTATTGGTTATAAGATGAGATGAGTTTTCTCTATGAAAGTATCGATTAGCACAAATTCACGCTACAAAGAAAATTGGAAACAACGATATATAAAAAAAGCCCCGATTGCTAGTTATGATATCTGGTAAAAGAACTATTTCATAACCATAAAGAACTTTTGACTTTTCTCCTCGCTACATTGCTTTTATTTAAAGCACAGTTACACTATATCCTAGATAATAATACTGAATCTTTCCTTTTCTCAATGCAATATTATATATTAGACTTTTTCAGATTTCTTTTATGTTCTCTGTCTTAAACTGTTTTTGAGTTTTATATAGCAATCGTTTCTTTTACTGCAACCCCACTTCAAAAAAAGAAAAATCCCCCTGCGTATAGACAATAGGAATTTTGTTACGGCTATTTTTAATTTATTTTTTAGTTTTCCTGGATTGCTTGACAACAAATTTCTTATCAGCTATTGCTAATTGCAACATTAGTATTCTGTGTTAATACATGTTGTCTTCTAAATATATAATTAGATTATCACCTTCATACTACCACCTTGAATTTATAAGCTTAAAACAAGAATAACAAAAATAAGACCAAACTACATACATTGAGTTTATTTTGATTTAAAAAAAGGTTTATGATTTCTATAAATGTATATATCTATCTTACTCTATGCGTAATCTTTTGAATATATAGTGGTGGTATCTAATTCCTTATCCCCCATCAGTTATCTGATTTTTTCTTCTTTGTAGCTAATCTTTGCTACTTTATTCTCGCTTCCAGATTTCATAACGGTCATTAATTCTTGTAATGCTTGTAAAGATCGTTCCCAGCTCCAATGTTCCTCAAAAAATCTCTTCAGGAATGTATCCTTTCTCATCAGATGATTATTTATGGTTTCCTGAACGATCTTTTGTGCTCCTTCAAAGTCTTGTTCTTTCAATAATTTGAATTCCATTTCATGTTGTCTTGCACATTTTTCTCCAGTTAAAAACCGGACTAAAAGGTTATTTTTATGTAAAATATCGAAATGCTGTTGCAAAGATATCGTATTTAATTGAGATTTTTCAATTATTCCTATTAATCTTTTAACGTATTTTTGTGAATATTTTTGAAGGAATACTCGAGGGTTATTTAAATAATCCAAGACTTCTTGAGCTAAAATCCACATTCTGAAATTTTTAAAGTAAAAATAGTCCTCAAAATTAATGTTTTCCAAACCTTTTTTACCATATTCAGTTTCTAAAATTTGTTCAAACTTCTGAGGAACATATACTGGGATATTTTCAGTTAAAGAGAGAATCAATGGTGATAATTCTTCAAGAGATGAAAAATGATTATTTCTGCAGTTATAAATTTTCAATTCTTCGTTTTTATGTTGATACAGATGATATTTGCTATTTTCTTGATGTTTTAAATTTTTAGCATATCTTTCGGGAGTTTCAGTATTAGAAAGCGACAAACCTGTGATATCGATAAACACACCTGAATCAATATCAATGAAACGAGCATCGATACGGTTTAAACCGTTACCAAGTTCTCTATAACCAATACTACTTCCAACATCCAAAAAATAGCGACCAAGTCCCTTTAATTGGCCATCTGGATAAGTTAACTCCTCAATAACCAATGATTGATTAAAATCCTTGGCTAAATTATGTAAATCTTGAATTGGCATTTGAACGTCAATATCATTTTCCCAAGGAAATTGCATCCCACTCCAACGCCAACTTAAAAGAGTTCCATGAGCTATCCAAGTTTTCAAATTATGAGTTTGAGTAAACTTGAGCCAAGTTCTTAAAAGTTCATGTAACTTAATTGCAGTAGTATCTGCTTCAATATATCCATTGAAAAATCTCCAATCAAAGTGACTAGCATAACTTGGTAAATCTTTATTTGTAAGCTCAACTTCACGGAAATATCTTGGAGGGTTTTCCAAAGTTGCAGAGTATTCAAGGGATTTTAAATAATTTTGATGGATCTTGGATAATTTACGTCCATTGGCGGGTTTCATATCTTGAATAGCTTTCTTAATATTTGATTCAAAATCTTTTGCAGTTAATTTAATACTAGTTGGAAGTGAATCTTTTTTATTATCATCGTTCTTAGCCTTATTAAGTTTGTTAAATGATGCTAAACAATCAACTTTCTTCGGGGTTTTATTCTTTTTGATGTACTCATCTACGAGTCCGTTATTAATTAAATTTGTTTTGGATTCTGAAATTTGAACAATTTTACTATCTGCATTTGTCAATACAACCAATTGACTTGGAGGAGGAGCAGATGAATAAAGATATGATCGGCCAGCGATGATGTGGTTGTTTTCAGAATGATGACCAAGTGCTTTTGTAACTTTAAAGCCCATACCATCTTTCGTATCTACACAATAATGTGATGGCTTTCCAGAGATTTGTCTATCACCGGATTTCAGTTTACCTCCAAATACTTGATCACAAGTGAGTTTTTTATGGGAAAGAATGTAACCATTCAATGCAGACGTATCAGTCCAATCAGACCAATTAAACGGTACTATGAAATCGTCATCATTTTTTTGTATATAATCGTAATAGATACCCAAAGTGAAACGGGGATCAAAAGGTTGTAAAATAGGCTTTTGTTGTTTTGATTTTGGGTTTGATCTATCTTTACCTACTTTCGTCTTGTCTTGATCATTGTTTTTGCTATAATAATAACTTGGGATGGCCACCGAAGAAGGAGGAAGATTATTAGATATTTCCCATAATTCATTATGTACATCTTTAGAAAGCTTGATATTAGCCATTTGAACCACTCCTTGGACAAAGTTTTCTTCTCCATTTAAATCAACGCTTATTCGATATGAATCCTCCCATGGTAAGCCCCTAAATATTTCTGGTATATATATCCTATCATGTAGTAAATAAATTACAGTTACAAGACATAGTACTATAAAAGAATATGCAAAATGTCTTGTAAAGACTTTTATCATTTTTGCAGCAAGTCTTCAATATGGTGAATTTCAGAAATTTTACTACGATATATTTCTGTAAATCTTTTTTGATTTCTTTATATTTGTATAAAAGTAAAGAAAAGAAAATATTTACTGCCACCCACTTTTGTTTTAAGACGTTTCAATTTCTGTACTCTTCCACACGAGGATTTACTATATAAGATTAAGAAGTTTTAAAGTAATTGCTTGGTGCACCCACATTTTAGCTGCATATTTTGGTTTTAAAAAATATGTAGCGATAGGCGGGCTCAAAACGGATACAGTATTTACACACCAATGAAAAGTTTATATTTCAATCGGTTGAGCGAAAAAAGGGCGAAGTGGAAATGAGATCCTCCAATTTAAGATAAGTCTTGGATCCCCACCAATGCAAACTTATGTCTAATGGAAGCGTATTTTTTTCAAAGGCCGATAGTAAAACAATAAACTCATTAAATATAGGGAATATTATGAGACATTTGGATGACACACGGTGATAAACAATAAGAATAAACAACGTCAGAAATATAAAAATTATGATTATAAGAAAGAGGGAGAGAGATGAAGAAAGTTGTAAGAAATGTAGATGAGGGCCAAGGCAAAGTAAAACCAATTATCAATATAAGTAAGTATGAAAGGTAGAACAAATAAGCTTAAAGCACAATACAACATTGCAAAAAAAAAAAAAAAAGAACAAAACAGCAAACATTAGTAGAAAAAAAATAAAAGCCGGTACAGCTAGGCACCAATTAGTGGATGTGTGTGAATATAGCAATACACGATTTGGGTCGAAGCACCGACATATACTTTTCAGAAATATAATTCATTGTTATTGTTTTAAATAGAATGGTTAAACTTTAAATCGAAGTTAATAAATCCTCTTTTAGCAATATTTTAAAATTTAATTGGTATCGCTTATGTGCCTCTGAAATACTTGCTATATAGATCAAGTTTTATTCAATAGTTAGAATATCGAATCTTTTTTAACTTAAGATTTCGCTTACCAGGCGGGCATAGTGTGCAAGAGTAAGAGCAAGAGCAATTTGACTTTTGGTGCCCGAGTTAAACTGTAAGCCCTGTTTCAAAGAAAAGGCTTGCAGCCTCCCTCTGACCTCGAAATGTTTGTTGCCTTAGAGATCATAACCTCAGCCCCACCCCAGTGTTTCTAAAGATTGTATTCGAATCTTCATCCGCCGCCTTGTTTTTTGTTTTTTTTTACTTCTTTTAGCTTTCAAGATAATTTTTACACGATCGGCTTCTTTCAATTCGCACCGGTGGTGCATCACTACTTCTAATAGTGGTTGTAAATTCGATATTTTTTTTCTATCTTACCGCATCTTTTTTTTTTTAATCTGTATAATCAGTAGTATTGCGTTGTATAAAGTGGAGATCTTGTGAACCATTTCCATTCTGAGCGGTTTCACGAACGTTTATTTTATTTTTTTTTTACAAATTTACGTAAATTCATAGATTTCTAGATTCCTACATCTCTTTGACCGTATTCTAACTTCATTTCGTCATATACTACTTAATCTATTTCTACATCTATATCTCTGATTAATATGCCTTCTTGTCCTCGGTTCAAAGAGCCCCAAAGTTTTACACTTGGGTTATCAATTCCTGTTTCTGGGGATTCTTTGATTTCAGGTAAATTATTAAATTGAATAATCAGTGAACTTCCTCCGTACAATACATCGTCTTCTTGTCCAGATCTGTTGCAACAAATTAAAGAAATTTTTTTGAAATAAAAATTACGACTTAAATATGGTGTTGTAGCTGGATGCTTCAAAAATGGTAAAAATCTAAGAATCCAATAATCTATATTTGAAGTGTCCGGTGTTAATGCAGCATATTGTTCATTGTTCAGATTTAAAATTTTGTTTTCAAGTTTATTATTATCCGTATCATATTTTACCTCTTGAGATTGTTTAAAATATCCATCATCATTTTCTTCAGTAGAAGATGAAGAAAAAGAAGATACAGAGCCATTCTTCTTTTTCAAGTCTGGTGAATCAGGTGAAAGCCACGCCATGGGGGATATTATTAGTTTTGCTTTATGTGCGAAACATGCCATTGAAAATTCAAATTTAGCGAATGGAGCTTCAAATTTGTATGGGTTTAAATCCATACAAATGCCTATTTGCGTGGTTATCAGATGTGTTGGTGGACTATTATCTAAGTAGTGTTCCTTGTTATAAAGTTTTATACTTGGGAAATCTTTAATTGGACTTTCAGAACAACCCCAATGTTCATCTGCTTCATATAAATGCGTTTTTCTATAATTATGAATAATTGATCCACTAGGTGAAGTAACTACAGCGGTATTATAAATTATTTCATTTGCCTTTTCTGGATAACCAATAACTGTAAAACACTGATATTTTTTTGAAGTTTCAATGGCCCATTTAGTCGTAATTCCTTCGTTGGCAACCTCCAAATATGGTTCTATCTCTGACTTGGATTTAAAATTATAACCGGTAAATGCTAATTCAGGTAAAATAAGTAACTCAAATGGTTGGCTGAATTTAGACAGCGAAGTTTCTAAAATTTTGTTAGCATGAGCTATGTTATGTTGGACCTTACCCAAAACAGGATTCAACTGTAGGCAAGCTATTCTCATTATTTTTTCGATTGATTAAATCACGATTAGCGTGTATAACTATTAGACCCTTAAGATTTTTAATTGTTACAGTCGCCAAATGTCAAGGAAGTTTATCTACAGGAAACAACGGCAACAGTACAGATTAATAAACGGGCAAAAAAAAAGAATTGAAGTGCAATTCAACTGGGCACATATTGCGTTTGACACAAGTAAACCACTACATGGTAAAAGAAAAGAGTTGACTTGAACTGATTGTAGTTGGTCAGAAATCAAGGCATTGCTGACAAGATTACGCTATACTGAAAAAATAAGGTATATGATATTAATTATACAGGGCGGTTGGAAAGTGTTAGCCCCGCATTGAATGGCTCTCACAAGTCTAATGGTCTCCAACAGGAAAGAATTTTACCCTTTTCGCTCCTGTGTGCGTACCCTGTTACAACACGTTTACAAGGATAAGTCAGATAGTGAGAGAGGAAGGGAATTAGAGGTATACTGCTCTTACAAATGCCCATATAGAAAATAGATATTTGTAGCTACATAATATATATAAATCTACTGCCAGTATCTTCTAGTTAATTTCAAAAGCACATTGCAACACACATGGGGCACGTATGATTTTTTATTTATATGTAAGATGGAGCGGCAATAACAGTAACGATAATTCAAATTAGGAAATTGGCCTTATCTCTATTATTAGGGTTTTAAGTTTCAATAGCTTAATTTGATGTTTTTCTATTTTTTTTGTATCCAGCTGACGATGATGTCATATTTTTGCAAGGGTTCAAGGAGAAAAGGAAAGAATGATAAACGATCAGAAAGTCAAAATTTCGAGGGAGGATGATATATATCTAGAAAGGGTAACTCTACGATTAACTTGCATTAATAGTTAAAAGTAACGATGTAAATAGGGATAGGTAAATAGAGAGATAACCGAAGGGGTAAGGATATAAATCATAGAGGCATTGAAATAGAGAGGAAATAAATTGGAGAAATAAAGTTATTGACAGCAATAACAATACATAGAAAACGAGACAAAAACAATGATATTGATTATAATTATATATAAAAAAAAAAAACTACGAAACTCAGACTGAAAACAAGGCTCGTCATACAAAAATACCTCACCTTACTGAATACACACAAGGCTTTTTATACTTAATAAGAAGCTATCCCTGCCAAAAATAATTTATTCTCTCCTTTGGTTTAAATTTAATGATTCATCCTGCTGAGCAAATTTCTACGGCTACCACGTTTATCAAAAAAAGAAAATCAAACTCTTAAAAGTAGTTTTAAATACCGATATTTTTAATGATGAGAAAACAATCGCAAGTGCAAGCCATCTTTTTTATTTTTTTTTTTTACCTTCTACTTCCCCCATTTTTCGTATGCGTACTTGCCTATAATAGGAGAAAATGCCACTAGCTACTTGTGGTGAAAGTAGTAACTATTAGTGGCACTAGGCCGTTAGTAATTAAAAAATACGTCAGTTGTAGAAACCCACTAGAGATACTAAATTTAAATTCTGTTCCCTATTATATGTATATATATGTATATAAATGTATAGCTGGGCTCTAGCAACGGCACACATTATTGCTGGCCCCGGCTCTTCATCCCGATTTCGTTATCCTAAGTGTGACATCTTTCTCTCTCCATTACTCTGACGTGGATCGAAAAATATTTGACGCATTCACAAAGATAGCGACTAATGACATGAGAAAGCATAATTTTTTATTTCAAGCCCTCTTTTATTTTTTTGAAACCTAAAGGACCAAGTTTATATATCAACACTGGATATTTCAAAAAATTTTAATTTACCCCGTAAATAATCTGGAATCTGGTCCTTTCTTCATATTATACGATGCGGAAACTAAAGAGGTCTTTGATTCTTATTCTGTTGCTTTGTATTGCAGCCATTTTGTTGTTTCAGTATGATCCGGCATCTGCTTCGATTGCCAATTTTATGTCAACAATGTCTCGGGATCTGTTAGCTTTAGCCGTCAATACAGAAATCGAAAAACTCGAAGAGGACCCTAAAAATGCGTTTCTTATTAACCAAAATGTAGAAATAGATACTTCATTGAAACTTCCAGATTATTTATTAAACGATGATCAACCATCACTTCCATATCAACAACATTTCGACCCCAGATATACCCTTGGGATAACCCTTGGATATATCCGAGAAAATTCAGAAACGCCAGATTTTAAAATTCCGAACTTCCACTGGGCTGATTGGACCGATTTATCATATTTAAACAAACTTTATTACGGTGGAATGTCTTTAAAATGTGATGAATTCCCGAAAAAGCCTGTAAATAAAAATCCAAGTAAATATTGTTTGGATGATAAAGATATCGATGGATTGTTGAACACTTCTAAGGATGAAAAATTCAAGCAATATTTAAATGTAATTAAACTGTCCCCATATACTACCAATTTCCACGTATTTGAAGAAAGTGGTAGATCAACTTTAGAACATAGAAGAATCCAAGGGAAATCTTATTTAAACGATTTCATGCCACCTCCATTGAATATTATCTTCATGACCCCAAATGAACCTGGTAAACTTGGTGCTAAAGCAATTATAGTTCCAGTGCAACAAGATATTTCAGATGGTCGGAAAAGGATTTCCGATAGTCAAATCTATCGAGATTTTATAAAGAAGAATAGCATAACAACGGTTGATCCAAGAGCTGAAATTAGTAAAATTGATTTCACTAAAACGGTTTATACAGTTAATAACGATGTACCACATGATATTAACTTGGAACATTGGATGTTCCAAGATATTTCAGATGCCATTCTTGAACAATATCACAAGAGACCCGAACTTTTAAGGTCACAACTGGATATTTTATATAAGGAAAGTTTAGAATATTCGATCTCGGCCAAGGAAGAAAAGAAATATTTCTATGAAGCCTTATTAAGTAAAAATACCAAAAGTTGGGCTTATGGTGGTCATTATGACTGGAGATTTTTCCATGGTATTCATAATTTGTCTGAAAGAAGAAAGCCTACCTTAACTAATATTATAGCTGCATGGTTGAAATTTACACAAACTTATGGAATTAAATCATGGCTTGCCCATGGATCATTATTATCATGGCATTGGAACGGAGGTATGTTCCCATGGGATAGTGACATTGATATTCAAATGCCAATAACTGAACTTCATAAACTTGCTCATGGTTTCAATCAATCTATTATAGTAGATTTGGGTGACGATAAAAATGGAGAAATAAGAAATGGTAGATATTTTATAGATTGCAGCACTTTCATTTCCAAAAGAGAAAGAGGACAAGGTAGGAATATTATTGATGCAAGATTTATTGATATTGATACTGGATTCTATATTGATATCACTGGACTCTCAACTAGCAACACTGAAATGGGAACTAAATATCTTCAACAGGGGTTTAAAACATATCAATTAACTCCAAATAAAGGACCACTGGAACAATATCATTTATTAAACAATGAAAAGGGTCAATTTTACAATTGCAAAAACAATCATTTTGTCCACTTACTGCAAATAACTCCATTAAAATTTTCGATGGTTGAAGGGGTACCATGTTATATTCCAAGAGATTACCGAAATTTATTGAGTATTGAGTATAAAACAATTGCTTTAACTAATAAGAATTACCGGAAAAGCAGACATACATTTATGAAAAAACTTCAACTTTGGGTTGAAACATATCTACTTGATAAATTCGTGAAAGAAGAGGCCGATAAGCTCCCACCAAGAGTGGAACCAGACGATTCAGAATCATCTTCTGAATTACGTAATAGGGAACATGATCCGTATAGACTTTGGGAAGATCAGCATTATATTAAATTTTTAGGAAGAAACCCATTATTAATGATAGAATATTATTTGACTAGAAATTTTACAAATTTACATAGACAAGAAAGAAAGTTTCTTGAATTTAACCGGTCCCCAAAGCATTTATTAACAACTGAAGAAGGAACCAAAGTGGTTGAATTCCCAAGACTTAGACATGATTCTTGGATTTTTGTAACCAAAATGAATGGATATGTATTTGAAGATACAATAGCTGAGTTTAAAGGTAAATACGAAGCTTTCAAACAAACCGATAAAAACGACGAAAGCGACAAAAACGACAAAGCAAACAGCTGATGTATCTTTATAAAGGTGATTTAAGAAAAAAACATGGTATTAATAGACATAATTAGATTAACACTGAAATGTAGGAAAACAAAAGAATGAATGTAGAAACAACAAGGAAACAATAAAATATCTTTATTACTATTACTGCTTTTTTGATAGTTAGTTGAGAAGCTCTTAGTCGCACAGATTCCTGGTTCCAATTACGGTTCCATCTTTACACTAGTTCTACGGGAAAATACCTGGCCCACTACAATTTACACAAGAGCAAGATATTATATCACCATCATATCATCACATTATCACATACAGCAATGGGTAAGCCAGGTACATGAACTCCACAACTATTTATTTGTTCTTGCTCTTAAATTTAAATTTATTATTTTATATTTTATATTTCCTCTACATTCACTCTATTTATACAATATACGTTTCCATTAAGTGGTGTAACCAATACTTGATACCTATCCAGCACGTACCCCAACTGTGTGCACCGACACTGACGTCCTCATATTTATCACAGTATTCTCTCGCAGCCTCCCCTTCAAGTTTCCCTCGCTCCTATCTTGAAACTGCTAGCTCATTCACATTATCGTACCACGCGCCACGTGATCAGAAACAGCGATTGGGCCAATTAAATTCTGCGCGATCCCCCAGCTGAGACTCTAAGGAAAAATTAGCTAAAACATTTAAGGAATACACACATCTAATCAAACACCATGTTTAGAAGAACTGTTCAACGTAACTTTACCCGTTTCAACTCCCACGGTCACGGCTTTGGTACTTCCAAGCTTATAAACGAAACCGCTTTCCCACTTGCTGACAAGAAGGCTGGTGAAAAGTTCATCAAGGAAGCCGAAGAAAAGGTTCACCACTCTGAAGGTGTTACCAACTTATGGAAGAAGATTACTTACTTTGTTGCTCTTCCAGCTATTTTGCTTACTGCTATCCCAGTCACCAAGATTGAATTGAAGCACGCTGAACACAGAAAGCACCTTAGAGAAATTCCAGATGAAGAATGGCCAGTTCAATACGATTACATGCAAATCAGAAGCAAGAAGTTCTTCTGGGGTGATGGTGACAAGACTTTGTTCTGGAACTCTGATGTCAACAGAAACATCGAAGCTTAGAAAGAATTATTGAACATTATGCATAATAAATGTCATTGAAGATTGAATATTGTAGAGATTAAGCTCAAGAAAAATGTAAAATAAACAAGCGGTAGAACAAGTATTAGGAAGATAATACTGATAGTATTAATAATATTAAACCTAGTATGCATCAATTAATACCAATTAATGATTTAAGAATGCAGTCAATTGTATTTTTAATATGTCTTTTACTCTTTTACAATAATAAAAATAGTCAACTCTATCTTGTCATTCATCTATATATTACACTAAAAAGGAACGAATTTGAAGAAGATATCACAAGGTAGAGAAAATGTAAAGATTATTAGTTGCAGCAATAGCAACAGAATTTTCTCTTGGATGCCACGATAAATGTAAAATACTCTTTTTAAAATCAATGTTATCAAAATCACCAGAAGTATTGGAACCAACACCACTCATCATTCTCCGTCTTTGTGGTCCACCAGAGTTAGCCTTTCTTGATTTGAAGGCTGATTTATCTGCTTGTAAAATAATTTCTTCTTGATCATCATCATTCAATTGAGAGTTTGGAGATCTTGGGAATGTTTCATTATGAATTTTTGGAGATAATTCATTAGCATCATTATCATCATCTTCATCATCTTCATCATCAACGTCATCATCTTCATCAACATTATTGGACATTAAATTCCTCTTCTTCTTAGGATTATTTGCTAGTATAGAATTAGTTGAAGTATTTGAAAATGAAGTTTCATTAATAGCATTTGGATAAATCATAAAATTATTATTATATGAACCAGTCATAACCGAACGGTTATCACCACCAAATTGAACTTCAAATTTATCAAAGATAGCATCATTTTCATAAGTGTCACATAATCTATCCTTTAAATGTTCATGTACATTAATAGTTTTAATTGGTTTCAGTTCCATTGCTAAATCCCATATTTTAACTGTCATATAATCTCTTGCAACAATATATTTACCATTTTGACTGAATTTAACATCTGATATTGAAGAAGTTATTTCGGTAAAGAAATTGTGAGAAGATGGATCAAGGTATTCTTCATAAATTTTTGCATGTTGATCACATAAAGAATTCAATCTCATATCAGATAATTTAATTGTACCCTTCAGAGATGAATACATAAATAAATTACAATGTTGAGGATGAAATTCAGCACTAGTTATAACTTCAGTTAATTCTTCCATATTGTTTGGTTTAATATCAACAATATTAAAAGATTGATCAGAAATTCCAACATTCCATAAATTAATTCTTAAATCATCAGATGATAAAAATGTTTCTTGATCAGAGTTAACTGATATTGAATTTATATGATAAGCATGAGCATTCAGATAAATTTTTTTAGGTTGTGACAGAATCAATTTATCATGTAAAGTCATTTTTGGTAAATGTAAATTCTTTAAATTCAAAGGACCACTTAAACCGTTGCTACCATTACTTAAATCAGCAGATAAATTATTTTCAGAAACTAATTTAATTTGCTTTTCCATAATTTTCCATAATTTAATAGTTTTATCATTCGTTGATAATAAGTATAATGAATTATTATAGCTTTTCAACCATTTGATCTTATTAATTTTCTCTTCAATTTCAAGAGACTTTAAATAATCAAATTCAGCATCATGACTTTGAAATTCGGTGAAGAATTTATATTCACAACTAGATTGCTTTTTCGATTGATTTCTTTCAAAAAGAACAACTCTACCACCTTTATCACCAGTAGCTAAGAAATCACCAGTATCATTAAATTCTACTGTTGAAATAATATCAGCTTCAGTGATATTTTCAATGTCTCCTTTATCACCGAAGCATTGAGAGAACTTCCAAGTGTCTTCCATTTCGTTTTCTTATATGAATTGATTAGGGGTGAAGATAATTAGCCAGGATGACTTAAAATTAAAAAGCACTTGACGACAAAATATAAAATTTGTAAAACGTACAAATGTCGATTATAATGATAAAATTTACAATGTAAACTTCAAGGGGGGGAGGGAGATATTGAATATTATCCTTTTCTGACTTATTATAGGCTTTTACTTTTCCCTTATTATAGATTAATTCCAAGAACCCTTTTTTATAAAAATAAAATTTTAGAAACTAGGGGTGTAATATCAACAGGAAGCGGGGGGCCGTATATGAGAATGGTCAGGGGGTGGTGGAGAGTTGGTGGATGTGAGGGGCAAAGAAAGGGAAATAATTGTTTCTTTTGATAAGTAAATTATAGTCTCTTTGATAATCAAGTACAACTTCGACCTTCGCAAGTAGAATATATATCAAAATTGTAAGCAATGCTTTCGTGTTCTTTAAAGTTAAACCTTTTAACTGGGTTTTAATTCTCCCTATTAAAATTGATTACCACAAAACCTTCGAATCGCCGCGATTAAATTGATGGACGTCATGCAGGCATAAATTACTGAGACTTTTCTTTAGTGATCAAAAAAATGATGGTCAATTTTTTGCTGTAAATGCAGGAGGGGAGGGAAAGGAACAAATGAGAAGCAATCTAAGCAAGAGTAATGAGAGCGACGAATATTACCCAAGGAAGAGTGAGAAGTACGGTGTTATAGGGGTTAAGTTTCCTATATTAGAGCGTGGATGGAACCTAGAAGTGAAAGCCAGATAATAAATATATATATACTCATATATTTGTCTATACAGAAGCAATTTTAAAGTGGCCAATTGCGAAATTAGTTGCCAAGTTGGAGACGCCAACTATTCTAATACTATTATTTAGCCAGAATACTCTGGTTACGTATTTTAGTCAGCATATTAGTGACGTGCTAGTCACGCAAATGTAAACTCTCTTTGCGACATGAACAGTAAGAGTAGCATTCAATTGTAGTAAATTATAGCAAAATTATAGCAAATCGAATCAATCATAGCTATTATTTGTAACACTTTTTGGTGGTAGAGAACAGATTAAAGTATAGATACAAGTCATTAGAAGAAATGTGTGTAGAAGATGTAGGCAGATTTACAGAGATTGGAGTAATGTTACTAGAGAACAATAATCGAATCTGAGATATGCTATTGTGCTGTAGATCATGGTTGCTCGGTAATTTTGGGCAATTTAGCGGACCGATCTTGCGGGCTAAATTCTATTTACGAGCAATCAAATTGTGAAGTGGATACGAATACCGTATTAGGAACCAGTATACCTCGAGCCTAAGGTTTGCTTGGTTTCATGTATATAGAACAGGCATGCTGGGTAATGACAATGGATCCGCTAGATCCAGCGTGGAGTCGAGTGCTGTAGTGCCTAGTGTGGGGCCGGTCCACTGAAGACTGGCCGATCGTATAAGAAATTAGTGAGGGCTCAGAAACAGGCAGGAGACAGTAGAAGAGTATAGAACTGAAAGGAGAGAGCAAAAAATCCACCATTGAACTGGTTGGTTTCTAAATAAATATGTTATCAACCTACAAAGTTACAGATAAGTTACCCATAAATTACCATAAGTTACTCCAAGTACGCCTGGTATGAAGTACACTACACCCTCCAAGCTGATGTAGCGATCAGACTCTATGCGCCTCTGTTAAGGTGTCCTCGCTTTCAGATTCACAAATTATTCCCACATCCTATTCCCACTTCCATTTCCCACCTCCATTTCCTCTTACTTAATATTCTCAAGCAGTACGATTTCGGCGGAGAAAATTTTATCGCCAGGAGATGGAATCTTCCTCCGGAGCCACTGAAATGAACTAACACCGTAACCCAGTAATTGATTATAAGTGTAGAATTTATAATGTATAAGATTTATAAAGTATGAGATTTATGAAGTATAAGATTATGATGTAAAAGAATTTTTAATGACTTAAAATACTACTGGACTACATTTGATTTTTATACTTAAACTGTGTGTTTCAAATATACAACGACATTAGGATCTTTAGTTGGCCTTCTTGGCAGCGTCAGCTGGGGAAACCTTTCTGTCAGTGTTGAATCTCTTTCTTTGAGGTGGAGCTCTGATTCTTCTGTCAGTTCTGGATCTAACTCTGACAATTCTGGCATGAATAGCACAGGAGACACAGTAGTGCAACTTGTTGTACAACTTTGGTAAAGCGTACTCAGCGTAGACGGAAGCTTCAGACAAATCTCTGACAGCAGCGGCTTCAACCATGTTTCTGATGGTGACTCTCTTAATGGCCTTGTCCTTTGGAACACATCTGGCACAGTTCAAACATCTGACTGGCTTGACGTGACCTCTACCCTTCTTGTTTCTACCGTTGGAAGCTCTCTTCTTTGGCATGATTAACTATTACTGTTAGTATTACTAATTTATAAGAATAAAGAATAAATGAAAAACTTTTTTTTTTCTAAAAGGTGGTTTCCCTCGAAATTTATATTAGTTGAAAAAACCTTTGTGTGAAGAAAAATATGGAAACATATGGAAAAGTATACTCGTTATAGACGATTTAAGATTCATGGATTGGGTCATTCCTCATCGATCTAGTATATGTGAATTGATAATATGGTTTTCGCTTTATTTAATGACTGAATTTTTTGGAGGGTCATCAAAAAGGTAAATTCTAAACGGTAATGATTCAAGGTATGTTACAATTATCTGGATACATCTTTAGATCTTCTATTATCCTTCTGTTCCTATTGATCTTCACTCAAGGGTTGTATAATATCAAGGACCCCATTTCAAGACATACCTATTGCACTATGTGTTGAGAAGCAAATGAAAAATTGGTTTTTGATGTTTTGTGAGTCTCGCGGCGAGGTAGAAAAAAAGACGTGCACAGTACAAGAGTAGCAGCAGGGACCGGTCACATGATGCGTAGGGCATAAGCCCTGGGAGTAGGTTCAACATTTGTGAATAAATGAGAAAACAGAGAAGTGGCAGGTAAAATTACGGACTAAGAAACGAGAACTCCCAGTAGCTAGTGAATCTTTGCATGTCTATACCAAACTAATTCTTTTAAAGACATATACGAAAACTTCTTATTTTTACTCATTTATCCAAGTATTGTTTTTTTACTCTTTCTCTACATATCAGTTTTTCAATCTACTCATCGTGTTTTATTATCTTTTATTGGAATATACTGATTATTTCTGGTGCATGAGTTTAGTCAGGGACAACTTCCATACGTAGCTGCAGAAATAAGAATATAAAGAAAGTTGGTGTATGTTACAAGCTAGATGTTTTGAGAGATAAATGGAGAAAAGTGTGAAAATTATTATTCCAAGTGAGGGATATTGTTTGTAGTATTACATATAATGCTTCTTATACTTGCTTGGATCTATCACAATAATAGCTCTACCAGTTCGTGCTACATTGGGTTTTCATTGACTACAGCGCTATAACAACGCAAAGTTGCTATTCTGAGCTAACCATATTGATCTTTACGCTTACACTTCTTCAAATTTATCTATTTATCTGATGTACATTATTCGCTTACCACCATATAGTCTTATCTCATTTCCACACTTTCTCGGTTTCTTTCTTGCATGAAAATGTGCATTTATCGGCCAATTCATGCAAAAGTGAACTGATATTTACCACGGTAGAACCATTTGTTTGGCTTCAAAAGAACTTAATGAAATTGGAACACGCTAGCTATGGTTTCGATTAAGACATTGTTAGAACATTAGAAGAAGTGTGCTATTTATTTCTAATTAAACAATTTAATTAAACCATTTTTTTTAAGTTCCTGTAACTCTGCAATTGTTCCCAGTGCTTGCTATCGTTATAATTGGAGTTAACTTCAATGGTAACTGTGTAGTTGTAGAAGAGTTGGTTCTGCTAAAGCTGGCCAATCGTTCCACCGTAATTCAAATAACATTCTCGCTTTTCCAGCATTTGCTCCCCTCCTTCCCTCTCTAAACGCTCGATGATCCTTTCCATCTATCGACTTTTCTCAATAATTTCTCACTTTTACCCTTACACGTGATCAAATTTGAGCCAATCAAATCTATACTAAACCTCCTAAATATTGTTAGCTGATTTTTTGTGATTGTGATATATTGCACACGAAAGAACAACTTTCATTTCTTAATCCATATACAAAGTATGTACCAAAAATTGAAGTGAATTTGAACGAATATGGCCCAAATCTGTAGGATGTATAAGATGAATCAATTTTAAAATGCAAATGGAAATATCCCAATCTTTGTTATCCCCCCCTGATACTATCCGTTCCCTCGTTGTCTGCTCATCAGAAAAGTTTGATACAATGTCGCCCATCAGTAATAGTGAAAATTGATATTTTGAAAGTGACTCTATACCTAGGGGGACTTGCAATTTGATACTTGATTCTTTTTTTCTGTGGAGATGACATTATTTATAGTATTGAACACGTCAAGGCTGATATCAAAACAAGTAAAAGGATAACCAATAAGGAGAAGGAGATAAAGATAGAAACTATAAATGAAAATAATGCATTGGGAATCCATCGATTGAAGTAGTAAAAAAGGGGAAGATGAACTCCAAAGCTCCCTGCTTCAGATATGACCATTTTTATATAATGACAACAAAGGATTTGAATGGTTGAAAGTGAAAGAGATGTAGATGGATAGTCAGTGTTGGAAAAAGCTATTGATAAATATATATATTTATGCCATATTTGAGCCTATTATAGTTCTAGAATTCAACTTCCCAAATGAATAATATGATAGTTATTAGATTTTAATACTAACCAATTTATAGATGTTTACTCGTGCTGTACGCGTTGCTAGACCAGTCAACTTAAGATTCTTGGCTACCTCCAGAATCCAATTGAACAACACCAAGTTGTCAGTTTCTGAAAAGTTATCCGATGTTAAGAGTGCCGGTGACTTGTTCGGTTCTGGTGCTGAACCAGGTACCGTCCCAACCGATTTCGAACAAGCTACTGGTTTGGAAAGATTAGAATACTTGGGTAAGAGAGAAGGTATTGATGTTTTCGACATGGAAAACCCAGTTAGAGAAGGTGCCGGTACCATGAAGGACCCATACCTTGTTCCAACTTACGTTGGTCAAAGATACGTTGGTTGTACTGGTAAGAACGGTGAAAGTCACCAACCATACTGGATGCTGGTTGAAGAAGGTAAGCCAGGTAGATGTTGGGAATGTGGTAACGTTTTCGCTACCAAGTACTTGGGTGAACCAGGCCACTCCCACTAAGCAAGCTTTCTGAGGTTTATATATATTAATCTACTTCTTAAAGCGCTGAATAGACGCATTCATTTAAATTGATATAAAATATGTTAACATGAAAGAGATACCTGCTGGGTGTCTTGAAATGTAGCCAATATAACTGTAGCAAAGAATTGGTTGAAACGATCTGAATCTACCGATAAAAATTAAAATGAAAATAGTACGATAAGATATCTACTTAGATTTATTGCGCTTTGATTAGCTTTGATTAGCTTTGATAAAGTTTGATTAATTTTGATTAAGTTTAATTAACTATGACTAAAAATTCGGTACATTGGAAAAAAAAAAGTAAGAAATCAACAAGAAACCAACCAACAGTCTTCACTAAATATTCAAGTTTTGTAGTGTAGATCACCTAAAAAAATTTGGAATTATTTAACTTCCTGTTTTATAACCTTAAGCTTTTTTTAACGCAATACCTCTAAAGATATACTAACATTCCAATAATCTCTTGGAGGTTTCATTGTGGCGTAGTGGAGTTTCATCTAGTGCCCATAACAGTATCGGTTCGGCAGGTAGCGCGCACGGCACTCTCTCAGCACCCCAGTTTTGAGGCAACCTTGATAGTAGAATAAACTATGGTCGATAGCAAATATAAAGGACAAGTAGAATCCTAGAGATCGGAGAAAAATTAAATAGACCAAATTTTTAAAAGAAATTTTTAACATGGCAGGGAAGCAAAGGGTATTATTTCTTGGAGAATTAAATAAATCATTACCAGAATATGAAAAATTTCTGGACAAATATGAATGTATTGATTATGTGATTAGTACCAAAGAACAATTAATTGAAGATTTGCAGAATAAATTTTCAGACATTGTAGCTATCTATGGAGCTTGGTTGGGATTTGCAGGGATTGGTGGGTTTAAAAAAGATATATTAGACAATGCACCAAAGACTTTGAAAATCATTTCAATTTGTTCAGTAGGTTACGATCAATATGATGGACCAAGTTTAAGAGAAAGAAATATTGTATTAACAAATGTACCATCAGATGGTGCCGCTGATCCAGTGGCCGATTTAGTATTATATAATACTTTAGAATCATTTAGATATTTTAAAGGTTTTGAAACAAGTTTTAGACGTAGTAATAATACATTTATTGCAAGAAAATGTGTTGACGAAAGGTCGTCAAAGTTTGATACTGAAATAGGTAAATTAAATGCTCCTAAATTAGATGCAGATTATGGATTCGGTGAACAATATGGTAATAGAGGAGTGTTAAACCCAGGTGGACATTCAGTTGTAATTGTTGGATTTGGTAATATTGGTAAAACTATTGGACAAAGATTATCAAGTATTGGAATGAAAATTAATTATGTTAAAAGAACTCCACTTTCCCCAGAAGAAGAATCCAAATTAAATTTCCCAGTAACTTATAAGAAATCCATTAAAGAAGCACTTGATATTGATTTAATTGTAATTGCATGTCCAGCTTCCGCGGAGACTTTTCATTTAATTAATAGCGATATTATTGAATCTTTCGCAAAGCCATTTAGAATTATTAATATTGGTAGAGGTTCCATTATAGATGAACAGGCATTAGTTGATGGATTAAAATCAGGTAAGATCTTATTTGCCGGGTTGGATGTGTTTGAAAAAGAACCTTTATGTCATCAAGAATTACTTGGTAGAGAGGACGTTATTTTAACTCCTCATATTGGTGCTTCAACTGTTGAAAATTTCGACCACACTGCTAGGGTCGCTTTAGAGAATATTGACAACGTTTTAGAAGGCGGTAACGGAATTACCGTAGTCAACTAAGTACTAGTGCACGTAGAAAATAGGTGAATGAACCATAAAATAGTAGAATAATATACCAAAGAAAATATAGAAAAACATATATATATATATATAGAGATGTAGAGATGTAGTATATCTCTCTCAGGTAGCTGTTCACTCTCCGCCCCTTCGTTCCGACCTCCTTTCTTTTTTCGCAACCATCCACGGCGGGCATTTATCGTGTCGAGCCCAAAAGGCCCTTTGTGAGATCAATTTAGTGGGTGTTGAATTCGGGCTTAGTTGAATCTAGATAAAACGAACCGGGATGCTGACGCTTTATATAGGGGTATACAAAGCTGTATACGATTATATAGCTCAAGCGGATGAGGAATTGAGCATTACAGAGGGCGATCTTTTGTATGTTCTTGAAAAATCCGACATCGATGAATGGTGGAAAGTAAAGAAGAGAGTGGTAGCAGTTGGTGATGAAGAAGTTGAAGAACCAGTTGGTTTGGTACCTCTGAATTACATTGAACCTGCTCCTATTGTTAAGACTGCAATTGCCTTATACACCTACGATAAGCAAACTGAAGAAGAATTATCATTCCAAGAAAATGATCAATTCAATGTCTATGACTTGAACGATCCTGATTGGATCTTGGTTGGTGATGTAGCTACTTCAAGTCTGTTTGGGTTTGTGCCTTCCAATTATTTGGATATGTCAGGTAGTGGTGGTGGTGCTGCTCCTGCTGCTGGATCTTCAACTGCTTCTGGAGTTTACCCAGAACCTGTTACTCCTACTGTCGCTCAATCCCAAGTGCAAGCTGAAAGATTACCTATCAGTAGCTTTGCTCCTCCTCCACAGCATAAAAGTAAATCTATAACAAATAGTGTTGAGGATTTATCAGGAGAAAAATCTCTTCCTGCTGCACCTTATCAAGAAGATTCTCCTCCTCCTCAACCTCGTAGACCTACTCAAGCAACAGCAGAATCAACGTCATATAATGATATCAACGATGATGCTCCTCCTCCAATGCCTCATAGACCTGGTCCTTCCAATGAAGTCGATAACAGTCCAAGTAAGCGTCTGAACCGTCTGAACCGCCTGACTTATGATAACGATGATGGTAATGGTAATGACGATCAACCTGATCAATTCTTTGATGGAGAATTCTTCACTTGGAACATTGATGAAATTGAAGGTCGTAAAAAGAAATCTATTACTCTTAGTATTGGTGATGGTAGAATTATTTTGAAGCCTAGAGAATCTTCTAAATTATCATTGAGACTGAGTTCTTCTATAAACCAACAATGGAAAGTTAAGGACTTGGTTTCATTCAATAACGAAAAGAAACATGTTTTCTTTGAATTCAAACATCCTTCTTCTAATGTAGAATTGCATGCTGGTAGTAAGGATGTAGCTGAAGCTATTATATCTATTGTTGCAGAGTTAAAAGGTGCCTCGGCTGCTGAAGGTCTTAGAGAAATTGCTCATGCTTCTACTACAACCCGTGATCCAAACAATAGGAAAATCGGTCGTCTTTTGTTTGACTTTGTTGCTCAAGGTGACGATGAACTTCAATGTAGAGAAGGCGATCAAATTTACATAATAGACGAATCAAAATCAAAAGATTGGTGGATGGTTGAAAGTATCGATTCTGGACGTAGAGGTGTTGTTCCTTCTAGTTATGTGGAAATTGTTGGTACCTCTAATTTGGATAAGCTTACTGAGCAACCACTGCGTAAGAGATCAACCAAGAAATCAAAGGGTAGATTAGTGGAATCACATACCGGTAGTGGTAGTGGTGGTGGTAGTAGCAAAAAGGACAAGTTCAAATTAACCCGTAGCAGAGATGAAAGAGATAAAATTAGAGAAAAGGACCAAGCACAAAGAGAAAAGCAAAAATCTAAATATGATGCTGACGATAAATCTATGCCTAATATCCATAGGGTTAGAACTTGGATTGATAGTACTGGTTCATTTAAAGTGGAAGCAGAATTTTTGGGTTGTATGGAAGGTAAAATCCATATGCATAAGACTAACGGCGTTAAGATTGCTGTAAGTTGTGCAAAATTATCTATTGAAGATTTAGAATACGTTGAAAAAGTAACTGGTACCTCTTTGGAGAAATATAAGAATGAAGTTGCCAAGCAAATGTCTAAAAGAGCAGCTAAGGGTGGATCTGGTGTCAGTTCTTCTAACAATAATAATCACCATCACCATCAATCTGCTACTGCTGCTATTAACGATGTATCATCTCCAAAGCGTCCTAAAAGACCTAACCAAGAAGCCACATCTGAACCAGACTATGACTGGTTTGAATTCTTCCTTTCTTGTGGTGTTGATATTGGTAACTGTCAAAGATACTCCTTAAACTTTAGTAGAGAACAAATGGATGAAAATATTCAAAAGGATATTACTCCTTCCTTACTTAGAACCTTGGGATTAAGAGAAGGTGATATTTTAAGAGTCATGAAGGTATTAGATGCCAAGTTTGATAGAAAATCAACTGTTATTAATGGCAGTAGCGCTTCAGGTGCTCTCTTCACTGATTCCAATGGTGCATTGAAGAACAATAATTCGTCCACTGAAATTTCAAAGGTCAATGCTAATGCATTACCATCTCCAATGAAACTTGAACCATCTACTCCAAGTAATGTCAATAACAACCACTTGGCTGCTCCTGGTACAAACAAATTTGAAGATGATGCTTGGGCTGTCAAGCCAGCTGCTAGATCATCTGAAGATTTATTGAAAGCACAACTGCCAAATCCAGCGACTCAAGGTATCAAGGCTAATCAATTTACTGGTTCATTGCAAGATCTTGTGAACATTAAACCATTAGCCACTGGAAACAATGCTCAATCGATCCCTCCTCCAGCTCCAGCTCAACAACCTTCAGCTCCAGCTTTGTCACCAGTTAAAACAGGATCTCTTATTCAACCTGGTCAAAAATTCGAGATTCAAAAGACTGGGTCCAACCAGCCATTACCAACACAAGCTACTGGTGGTTTGGTTCCAGTTCAAAAGACCGGTGGTTTTGTTCCTATTCAAAGAACTGGTGGTTTAGTTTCAATCCAGCCAACTGGTGGTTTGGTTGCAATGCCAACTGGGTTTATGCCAATTTCTGTCCAACCAACTGGCTTTGTACCAATTCAAGCCACTGGTGTATTAACTGCTCAACCTACGTTTGGCCTTGTTCCATTCCAAGGAAATGCACAAAAGACTGGAGGCGGTATTATCCCAGTGACAACCTTTGGACAACAACCTGTGTTGCAGACTGGAGGAGCTTTCGTTTCACAGCCTGTGTTGCAGCCAACTGGTACCTTTAATGCTATTCCAGCCACAACATTTGGACAACTTAGTTTACAAAGAACTGGTCCAATGGTGCCAGTTCAAAAGACAGGCGGTCAATTGCTTCCAGCTACTTCATTTGGAGCTCAAATGACTGGTGGATATATTCAACAACAACAACAACCAATCCAAGGATTCCAACCACAGCCATTGCAACAAACAGCCTCTCTCCCTAACATGGGACAAGCAACAGGTGGCTTCAATCCACAGCAACCTGCTTTTAATACAACTTTTAATCAGCAAGCTACTGGATTTTCGTCATCTCCAATTGGTAGTACTTTCCAACCAACTGGAATGCAACAAACTGGATTTGTTGGTGGTAATGGATTTGGACAACAACCTAACGCTTTTGGGCAACCTCTGGCACAATCTACTTTTGTTTCTGCACAAAGTACATTTGGTGGTCAACAACCAATGCAGCAAATGATGCCAAATCCTACATTTGGTCAGCAACCTGCATTTGGAGTTCAACAACAACCTACATATGGTGGTCAATTCCAACAGCAGCAACCTATGGTATCTAATCCAACATTTGGTCAACAACCATATTTTGGACAACCTCAAGCAACTTCTTTTGGTCAACAACCTAATGTGGATCAAGTAAGTAACATGTTCCAAAATACTAGCATATCTCAACCACCAACATCTTTCGGTCAACAACCACAGTTTGATGGATTCCAACAGCCAATCCTTCAATCTCAACCAACTGGTGCTGGTTTTGGAAATTCTCCTCTCACATCACAGCCTACTGGTAGAAAAGCAAACTTACAAGCTGCTACTGCTGACAATCCATTTGGATTTTAGATTCTCATCCTTTGTTAGAAAATATGTTTTTATAATTGTACAAATAGCCTACAGCGTGTAATTTAACTATGTAAAAAGATATTGTCCTTTCTTTCTATTTCTATTTTTTCTAGCTATATCTTCCACCACGTATATTTTTAATAAACTTAGCTTGATTCGGAAAAAAAATAGTTTCACTTTAATTATTAACCCCCTCACAAAAAAGTACCACATTTAAGTTTTTTTGCAGCCATTTTGAAACACCAAAAATTAGCATAAATAGAGGAGAAGTTTTCTTTGCCCCTTTTTGCAACAAAATTCTTTCTACAACAATTTTAAACAATTTTAAATAATGTCGGAGAAAACAGCAGATATTTTCAGAATTGCAAGGTTTATTCTAAAACATGAAGAATTCCAACTAGCCCCATTCTCTAAATTGAGTTACTTGTGGTTGATCTTTAATGAAGAGAACCTGAATTGTTACCATTCATTTATTGAATTTTTTCAAGTATTCCAGAGGTTTTTGAATGTTTTCAAGCTGGTTACAATTGAAGGGTATGGTGTAAATTTTGGCTTCAAAGAAGTAGAAGTAGATTTAGATACTGAAGTCGATGCATACAACCTCTCGTTGGTGATAGTTGATATTGAGCAACTAAAATCTACATTAGAATATTTAACGAACTCAGTGAAGGAAGACCACCAATTTTTACCACAACCACCTCAAAATGGAGATAAAGAAGAAATTTTTGAACCTAGTAAACTATCACTGACTTCTAAGAAAGGCTCTTACTCTTTAATTTCACTACAAGATGTAAATATTACAAAATTGTTGGGAATCTTGAACAAACCATTAAATTCACCATTTTTGAAGACTAACCAATTATTAAAAGCTCCAATGACTCTGCACATTCTTATGCAGAGGAAAACTAAATTAAAGACACCAGAGAAGTCATTCTATACTGTATGTCTAGATACAAAACATGTTGACCTTTTAGCTTCAATTAACACAAATGGAACAGAGTTGTCAAGTAATTTTTTGGAAAGAGTTCGGAATACAAATTTTGAATTGTTTCGTTGTTGTCAAAGTAAAATTCATTACATCCCAAGGATTACTTCTTTTACAGATAAAACTTTAGGTGATTGTAGTTATTTAGATACTTGTCATAGGATGAAATCTTGTAGATATCTTCATTATTATACTTTGTACCCAAGGTTTGAAGAAAGAATTTTGGAAATGGATACCAAGAAAAAAGTTATGGAAATCAAAGGCTTTGATTATACTTTAGGAGATGACTTACTTCAATATGAAAGGCCCAAGAATCCACCTCAATGGATAAATTGTGATATAAAGGATATTCCATTTCCGATTCTAGGTAAATTTGCAGCAATTATTTGTGATCCTTCTTGGGATATTCATACAATGAACGCAACGTATGGAAATTCGAAAGATGAAGAATTACTAAATTTACCGATAAATGAATTACAAGATGAAGGTATAATGATGCTTTGGGTTACAGGAAGATCGATCGAAACAGGACGAAAAGCCTTGGAATTGTGGAACTATGAAATATCTGATGAATTGGTTTGGGTTAAATTAAATCAATTGAGAAGAACCATTGTAACGGGGAGAACTGGCCATTGGCTTAACCATTCAAAAGAACATCTTTTAGTTGGGATTAAAGGTAATCCAATATGGTTGAACAGAGTCTTAGATTCCTCAATAATTGCAAGTCCCACTAGAGAGACTCTGAGAAAGCCAGACGAAGTCTACGAGATAGTAGAAAGAATTGTCGGAGAGCATTCCAGAAAATTAGAGTTGTTTGGTAAAGAACATAATATTAGAGAAGGCTGGCTAACACTTGGAAACCAATTACCACCAACCTCTGTATATGAAAAGGAACTTCAAGATAAGTATGAAGGCTATTATAAACCAATCAAAATTTAGTTTAGTATAGGTTGCTTGTTTTGCTTTTTTTTTTTGTGGTTTTTTGTTCTTTTTGAATCAAGTAGTAAAATACATCAAAGAGAATCGAATCTACAAACTTGGATAATACAATCATCCTAAATATATATATATTATTTTAAATTCATATAAATATCCATATTCATTATCATTAAATTCAGTTATTCTTATTTTTTCATTCCTTCTTACCCAATTGCTTTAGTTTGAAGTCTCTAACAATCTTACCAGCCTTGTTATTCATATTCTTCTCTAAATCAGATCTGAACCCTAAAGCAAACGCAGCTTCGAAAACCACAAAGAATGGGGCCAAAACAATTGCTTGTAAAAGGTTATCCATCAAAGCAGGGGCTCTCTTTTCGTGAACTCCGTGCCCATAGAATTGTGCAAGCCAGCTGGCAATATGTAAAATAGCCAGGTACTTAGTAAAGTCATCAGAGGTAAATCCTGAAGAGGAGGTATTTGTTTTACTATATTCCCATAATTGGGTAAATAAATAGGCACCACCATTCAATAATGGAACTGTCAAAATCCCCAATTGGAAATCTAACAAAGTATAATAAGTTGAATAAATCAATGCCATGATCGACCCAGCATTGATATATGGGGCATTTTCAACAAATTGGAATCTTGTCAAATAAGCAATTGCACTGAAAAGAATAATTGGGATACAAACTAAATGGATCGCAACATTCTTTTGATTGAAA
This sequence comes from Kurtzmaniella natalensis, assembly GCA_030574355.1. Classification (NCBI taxonomy): domain Eukaryota; kingdom Fungi; phylum Ascomycota; class Pichiomycetes; order Serinales; family Debaryomycetaceae; genus Kurtzmaniella; species Kurtzmaniella natalensis. Next base: position 85,320 of record JAJMEV010000039.1, on the reverse strand, counting down.
TGGTAAGAACGATAAAAAACCAAATGGCCTTCTAAATCAAAGAGTTGAGTCATATCTTGTGTTAAGTATTTGAATAAAGAAAAAAAGGGTTCAAAATTGTTTACAGCAAGTGAGATGGTTTTTATTGCTTCTTATATATGCTTATTTATTTAAGTTTTGAGGGGAAACTCGGCTCAAAGTTTACTATGGAAAAGTCTCGGTTAATGTGCTTCGGTAATAGAAAGAGTTTCTCCACATTTCGTTTCACAGCTTTCCCCTCATAACACATTAAACTACTGAGTTTACAATTATGAAATTCTTAAGCCATTCATGAAACGAAGATATGGTAGGACGGAATTTCAAAGGTGAAATTCAAAATAAATACAAGAAAGAAGGAAAATTTAGGGTAATGAAGTTGATTTTACAAAAGAGTCTACGTTAATGATTTCAATACATACATATTTTTTTAATAAAATTCTTTCTTGATCTATTATTCCTTTTTTGATGAGACCTATTCTCTCAAGTCTAAAACTGGTTTCTTAACTGATCTTGACCTCTTTGATTGTTTTTGGTTCTTTTCAAATGTAGAGGCATCAGTCAAACTTCTACCTACGTTATCTAAATCTTTAACCTTGTATAATCTTACAATCCAATTTTGGGATGTAAAAGCTTCTTCAACAACACTCAATTCAATCGGTTCAGTACCTGGAATCATTTGATTTCTTACTCTATCAATACCATCTTTTCCACCAAATAATTCTGTGAAACGGTAGTAAGACATTTTATACATCAATGAATTACGCATAGTTTGAGATGCATCTTTATCCATTTTGTATTCACCTCTTTCACTGAAGTAATCCCTTTCACGAATTTCATCGGGCCAAATACCTTCAGAAATACGGATCATCCAAAGGAATTTATTTAAATCATCTCCAGAGTATCCTATTACCCCACCAAAGATGACCAAGACATAATCGACATCATGTTGTCTCAAAATATCGTATGCCACTTCTTCAGAAGAACTCATAGCCTTACCAACAGTGGCAATATGAGTGTTATTCCAAGTATTGTTATCAACTAAAGTGGTACGGTCGGCCATACCACCAATTTGATAACCATAATCCCACCAAGCCATCACTTTAGCATCTTCTGGGGTATTCATTCTGAGCCAGTAATAAGCTTCTCTGAAATCATCGATTAAGTTTTGAGATCCATCTGGGTTACGCAGAGCCAAAACAACTGAAGGGGAACTATAAGCGTTACTAGTTACCCAAGTACAATGATAAACAAAGAAAAATAAGTAAAAGGCAAATGATAATAAGACAGTCAATTTGGAAGCAATCTTGAAAATAGTATCCTTAGTGACGTTATTCTTTGATGAGTTACTAATGATATCAGAAACGTCCAAGTAAACGTCAAATAATTTAGATAATGCAACAGCAGCGGCAACACAAATGACTGGAGTTAAAGTAAGCATTAATCTAACCATGACACCAGCAAAATAAGAACATAAAACAGCATAGATAATAACAAATACATGTTCGTTAGATAATTCTTGGAAACATAAGTAAACACCTGCTGGGAAGAGCCAAATTAACATGGAAGTATCAAAGAAAAACGCTGGCCAAGCGGTAGGTTGATGTTCAGAAACTGAAGCAATAATTGGAATATGAATCTTGGCATAGTTAGTATCCCATAAAGAATAGAATCTACCAGTCCAAGGAGCAATCCAACCTAAAGCAGTCAAACCAACAAGACCAGAGATACCCAAGGCTATAATAAGGATTAACAGAACAATCAAGAATGATTTGAATTGTTTTGAAGAAACCTTAGATTTAACGTAATCACCAAAGGCACATAATTGTAATAACCCGAAAACACCTAAAGCGGCCATATGATCATTGGAACGAATTGGTAAAAACCCAACAAAAGGAATTTGCATTGAAGCTAAAGTTCCTAAAGCGTACCAAGTGGTATAAGAAGTATATAATTTATGAGAATATCTCCCCATTAAGATTAAAACAAAGATATGAAGAGGGATTAAATTAGTAATGAATACATAACCACCCCAAGCGGAAACCATATAAAAGTAGAAAAGAGCAGTCCAAGTAGCATAGAAAATGGACCCAGTCTTGGAAGCTTTAATCCAGAAGTAAAAAGTAGCCATTAATAAAGTAATTGCAATAGCTTCATTATCATAAGAACCAGCAACACTTCTTGAAATATAACCTGGGGCAATACCCATGAAAATAGCAGCTAAAAGACCAGCATTCAGATCTTTAACTTCTTTAGTAAGGAAATAAGTAGCAATTGCAGTTAACCCAGAAAATGCTGGAGCTAATAATACACAAATATTACGAATATCAACTGGTAATTTTAAATAATTACGTAAAGTATGCCAGATAACACCAGAAGTTACCATAAGACCAGGGTAAAGAGTACCACCAGTAACTCTACCAAGTGGATACCAAGTTCTATCATCAAACCAATTTAAAAATTCATAATAACTATGAGTAACTAAATATTTTGTGGCTCTAAAATTAAACCAAGGGTCAAATTCATGAATAATTGATTCAAAACGGATGACAGAAAAGAGTCTTGAAGATATGGAAGCACCAGCAATCAGAATGAAAATAATCACTTGAAGTAATAACCTTACCGTTCTAATATCAATGCCTAGGATTTTCGCAGACCCAGCTTTCGCAATGGTCAGTTTATCTTGAGCCATGGTTGTTAAAAAAAAACTCGGGTTGGTTCAATTTCAATTTCAATCAATTTCAATTGGAGTTCTTTTTATTTCAATTGAAAACACCGTGTTCGCACCCAAAATGGGTAACGCTTTATTTTAGTGAAAAATATGGGCCAGTTAGCCATAGTAAAGACGGGTGGGAAACGAGACAGACGCGCAAGGGAAAAAGATCTCTATCTGAGCAGAGATTGATCGATTAATTCAAGGCAGGACTGATAAGGATCTATTTTTCGTAGACTGATCTCAATCAACCCTGTCTTCAATTAATCGAATATGTCGTATATGCATAGTATCGAACAGATTTTTTTTCTTTATCTTCTACTTTCTAAATTATTGTCTATGTTCTCTTGCCTCTTTGTATCTCCTGCAATTGCTCACTAGCTATATTTTTACTACTTATTTATACTACTTATACATTCATATACACAGTTTTGTTCATTAGTTTACTATAGTTACAATGGTTACAATGGTTACAATGGTTACAATGGTTTATATGTATTAATTATCCTTTCGTTAGAATGAACTCCAACTCCAGTTTGCTGGTACCGATCCGACTAATTGCTCATTTCTTGATGGATCCTTCGATCTTGGCGGAGCACATTTGTTACTATATATTGTTTTCCTTGAATCACTGGCTCCTGCTACCCCAGTAGATGGCATTCTTGCAGCATGGTTTCTTGAACCACCTTGCTTACGTTGAATGGTATGAGTTGGATAAATATCAACTCCAAATTCTCGTTTGATGAATTCGTTATATTCATCAATGCAATAATCACAGACTTTGGATAATGTTCCTCTACCTCCAGTAGTAAATTGGGCCAAATGATTAATATATAAATAATGTGATGTATGTTCATTACAAAATATCCCTCCACATTTGCGACAATGATGTCTTCTTTCAAAGAAATTGAAATGCTTGTTACAAGTACTAATACCACATTTATTAACGGTTTCATCTTTTAACCAATGCTTTCTAGTAGGGGCATATTTTGAAACGTCTTCATAACCTAAAATTGTAACTCTAGCTTGTGAAGATGTAGTTGAATCATTCGATTCAAATGACGTGATCAGTGCTGTAGATGGTCTCAATTCTTCACCAACTTTAGGACTTGTTATAATTGGACTAGAATGATTATTAGTATGTGCCAGCCCGTCGTTATCCAATTCATGAAAGTTGGATTGATTAATATTATTGTTATTATGACTTTGAATGTTATTAGTATTATTAGAATTATTATTAATATTATTGTTATTATTATTATTATTATTATGATTATTATTGTCGTTATTGTTAATGTTATTATTGCAATTTTTTGCAATAACAGATGCATCATTATGAATATTCATTCCTTGATTTTCATTATTCGTGTTCTGCATAACAGAATTCATATTCTGTTGATGGGTAATGGTATCGGAATCTTCGTGATTATAGAATCCACTCTTATTATTAGGTATTCCAATTCCTCTAGTATTTTCAAGAGCTTCATTCAGTCTATTATCATAGTTAAGAAGTTTATCTCCAGTATATTGATCGCTTGTAGTTGAACTAGTAGTACTTGTAGTATTATTGCTATCATTATGCGGTAAATGTGGTGCAAGTTGAACAAATCCACTCCCATTATTACTGGAACCAGGTCCACCAAAATTGCGTTCATTTGAATTCAAGGTTCTACGAAGAACTGCTGGGACATACATTGGACTACGGAATCCTTTAATTTGCTGGACTTGTTTTTGGGTCTGAGCAGGTTTTGAACCTTGTTTTAAGTCATTCTTTTCTGGTCCTTTTGGTTTAAGGTAACCATTCAATGAATTACGAACATTAGGATTAGCATTCAGCTTGGCTGGTGGAAGTTGCATAGAACGTAATTGATATTCACGTATGTCGTTATGGTACTGTTGTTCTCTATTTGACATCTGTTTGGAGTTTTGATTTTGAAGATCAAATTGGTTATGCTGTTCCATAGAATTATTTTGGCTTTGAATATGTTGATGGGGTGGGTTTTGGTGTTCAGTATTATTCTGATTTGAAACCAATAAAGGAGAAGGGTCCGTTTTTGCAACAAAGTTATTTCTGCTATTGTTATTCGAGCTGCCAACTGTATTTTGTAAAATGCTAGGCTTAGCTTCTTGATTGCTCTGTGTTTGAGGAGCCTGACCATTGAAAGAAGTAGATTGATAACCAGTAGTAGGTTGTTGTTGCTGTTGTTGTTGCTGTTGTTGTTGCTGTTGTTGTTGCTGTTGTTGCTGTTGTTGCTGTTGTTGTTCTTGAGTATTTATATGTTTAGATTGTCTTGTTAAACTTGCAAAAGAAGACAAATCTACTTCAGCAGGTTGGTATGGTTCTGGTTCTGCTATCTTATCTAACTTAGGAGATAACTTTGCAGTTGAAGCCTTCTTCAGAATCGACCTCCTCAAGCTATCTCTATCGGAAGTTTCAGTATTTTGAATTGGTATTGGCAGTAAACTAAGTTTCTTTAAAGCATTCATAGTTAAATTCTGTTGTTGTCTTAATAATTGTAAATCATATTCATCATCAGCGGAATTTTTTGGAGTAGCCAGTTTCAGTTCTTCTTCTTCCGTTGATTTATCTTCAAACGGTAATTGTTGACCTATTTCTACGTCATCTTCAGCCTTTAACCCCAGAACATTCAGAAGTACTGGAGCTTGAATGAACAGTTGGAAGTTTCTTTTAATAGTACTTCCATTACTAATTATACTACTACTTCTTTGAGAATGCAATTGTTGATGTTGTTGTTTCAACAGCTTAAGGGAAGCAGTTGAAAGGACCAGTTGAAACAGTTGAGTACGAGATTTATTAACATCCTTCTTTTCAAAGAGGATATTGGTGTTATCACTAGTAACGGCGGAGGTAGTCATATGAGATTTATCAAATGGATCTATTTCGGAATTATCATTTTGACTATTATTATCATCTTTACTATTTGATTCATCTGTTTCGTTGCTAATTTCAGAAATAGAGTTGGCTTTATCAATGGATGCTCGATTGTACCGTTTGGTAGCTTGTATCGTTAACGTTTGATCTCCTGGACATATCAGCAGAGATTCTTCTTCACTCATGGCTTTTGGATTTATATCAGTGCTTTTTCCTTAGGGCACAGAATTCAAGAGTAAACGTTGGAAGGTTACGTCGATGCAAGTGGTTATGTAATATAAATATGGATACTTCAAAAAAGTTTATAAAATAAAAGGTCTAAACTCGCCAACTGGTTTCAAGAGATTTGTTATAATTTTATTTATTTTGTAATCTTTTTTTTTTTTTCTCTCTCAGTTAAGGCATTTCTTTTTAGTTTTTTTTAGCGGTGAATGACAACTTAAAAAAAGGAGTAGTGCGGGCCATCGTCTATAGGGTGGATAAGGATTAGGGGACATGCTTGTACATGGAGAGAAACAAAGGACGCAGAAGTTTAAGAAAAGTAGACTTACGATGACACAAAGGTTCAGATTATATAAAGACAGTATTTAATTGATAAGCATTTAGTTTATATATATATATTTATTATATAATTTCACTGTAAGGTATTGTACATTGTAAGCTGTTGTTTTGTTGGAGCTGGTGGTGGTTTGTTTGCATTGTAGTGCTTGTTTTGCATAATGTCAAACGAATTTCAAAATGCCTCTCAATAATCAAGTATTCCAGTATTGCGTTCCAGGTATATTGGGTCTCACGCTAATACTTTCTGTATGAAGATTGATTGAGATTTTACTGCAAGGTTGTATGATGTAAGTAGTAGCGTTGTTAGTAGCGTTGTTAGTAGCGTTGGTAGTAGCTTTGGTGGAAGCCGTTAGTTTATCAAAGGTTGTCACAGATAAATAATGTTTCATGTAAATCGATGCAAGGAAGTATCGGCAGACCGAAATGTTTAGCTTTAAAACGATAAATTCTAGAGTTGCACTTAAATTCTGGCAGTAGGTTTAGATTTAAAGTTTGTCTGTTGTAACAGGTTTTATTGTTGGTTACCCTTTTTTTTCTTTTTCAGTCCACCTTAATCTTTTCCTTTAGAACCAAAATTAGGCTCAGTTTAGGTTCTCCGATGACCTACCTTACATTCGAATCAGCTAAAACCTGTTATCCACGGAAATAATGATGATTTTAATCATTAAGTCTGGGGTACAGTAGGAAACCTATACCTCTAGGGTCGTCGTCATGTCCCATAATAAGAAAATTAATATTTTACATTATCAACAGTCTACAACTGTTTTATACGTAACTAGAAACATAGAGATAATTTTCTTGTAATATTTACTGACCTTTCTGTTCTCTCGGTCTTCAAACAAGTGTAATACGGACCTTGCCTGTCAGTAAAAATAAAAAATGAACTAATAATGAAGGGAATACATTAATAAAGTTTGTTGCCGCGCTATCCTTCCACACAAACCCATTTCTCTTGTATCTCGCTTGCCTCGGTCCGCTCACTTTGAAGACTTGTCCCACTTACTTCAGATACTTCTCCGGGTTCATGGATTATTTCCTGCATGTACGTTCTCGCTTTCAAATTCAGAATTCCTCATTGGATATGCTTTTTTCCCCATATCCGACCTTTGAAGTCTACTTTTTTTTTAATTAATACAACACACACCATGCTTTCACGTTTAGGATTAAGAGCTGTTAGAGGTATGTAAAATGACTCGAAAAAGTTTGATCGAATAAAGAACTCTAGGACAAGGTCATATAGAAGGACTAATGAACATCAATTTTGAAGTTTCAAACCCTTTGGTTTGTTCAGTTGTAATCCAAAAACTCCCCTTTTTATTCCTTGTTCGAAACTCTTTTTTTTTTTTGTGAGATACACTCGTTATTATTATGATTGCGTAGAAAAATCTACCATCAATACACCCGGAGCACGTCGGATACTAACAATTTTTATAGTCAGCAACCGTCAAGTCTTAGGAGCTACTGGCATCAGATACGTTTCTACTGTCACTAACACTGACAGTGAAGAGCAAAGTATCCTTGTTGCCCAACGTAAAAATAGACCACTTTCCCCAGAATTGGCCATTTACCAACCTCAATTAACATGGATTCTTTCATCTTTCCATAGAATTACCGGTGTCGGTATGGCTGCTGCCTTTTATGGTATTACTGCTGGTTACGCTTTTTCTAGTTTAACTGGTGCTTTCCCATTAGATTCTACTCTTCTTGCTACTACTTTTGCTGGTTTACCTGTTGCTATTAAGGTAGGTGTTAAAGCTATTATGTCATTCCCATTCGCTTTCCACGCTTTCAATGGTGTTAGACATTTAATTTGGGATTTCGGTAAAGAGTTAACTATCCCAGGTGTTTACAGAACCGGTTACGCTGTTTTGGCTGCCACCGCTATCTTCGGTACCTACCTCACTTTCTTCTAAATTATTACGCATCAATAAATCAATATATATGAACAGTATCAAGAGTTCTTACATTGCCTTTTTTTTTGTAATATGTACATCTTATATTATATATATTTTATTCTAATTCATTAATCTTGTCGTATTTTCCTGATTTCAATATCAGAATCTAAACAAAGACATGGAGTCCCATTACCACAAAATCCACATCCATTTGATCTAGTAGTAGATTTCTTCTCTTCTTGTACACTGTTTACATCGACTAATACGTAATCGTCAAATTCGTCAATGGTAAAAAGTGATACATCATCGGTAAAAGGTATATCTTCCATCAAGTCGAGTTCCGGACCCTTATATTCTTGAATCGATTGAAGAACTCCAGAGTTCTTTTTATTGCTATTTACATGGTTTCTTTTATTTCTAATCATATTTGTCTTTGGTAAATTTTGTGGTTTCATAGAGTTGTTGTTATTGTTATCATTCGTATAGATACCAACTCCATTTCCAACTGATCTATTGGTCTTTTTCTGTTCAAGGTAAGTTTTAATTTGGGAATCTAAATTTTCCTCGGTACTTCCAGAGTAATTTTTAGTAACACTATGAATAATATTTGAAGATTTTGTTAAATAACCCAAAAATTTATTCAAGTCATTTATATTATTAATTTTTTCAAGTTGTTCACTTTGAACTATCGCTGGTGGTGTTGTTGTCGTTGTTGCAGCACTGGTTGGTTTCAAAAGTGGGAATTGATTTGTAGTTTTTTCTTCCATCAAGGCATCAACAGTAATAACCCCATTTTGAACAAATCGAAGTTCTTTGATTTGCTTTGAAAGTACTTCTATATAATTTTGAACTAGTTGTTGTTCTTTTATCAAACTACAATAATATGTCTTCAAATTCTTAATAGAATGTTTGGCCTCCACGTCTGGTTGTACTTTAGGGACCATATATGTATCTGAATTAAGTCCTGAAATACTGGATGAAGTGGAAGCGAGGTTATTAATGTTCGTGGATTGAATACCATAAGTGCTATTAATATTATTATTGTTATTGTTAGTATTATTAATATTAATATTATTTGTCGTAGTGGTAGAAGTAATACCGTTATTGATGCTATTGTTAAATCCACTAATGTTTCGGTTGTTAACTACAGTGTTTAATGTCACTGAAGATGCAGTGGTTGTGCCAGATAATTTAAGATTAGAATTTCTATTGGAATCAGTTACATTGGAATCCATACTCATATTAGCTAGATTAGAAACATTACTTGTAATTGAAGTTGATGTTGAAGTCGATGGTGGGACTTTTTTCCTGGGAAATTGTTGATTGAGTTGATTAATGATCTGGGCCTTAATTTCATCTTCCTTTTTAGTTCTTTGCTTCTTCTTTGGACTATTCTTACCCAAAAGGAAATCAGTTGTTGTTGGGGTAGGTACATCATTAGTTTCTTCTTGCGATAAAGTACTTGACGAAGTAGTAGGTTTCCTACCTGGACGAGGCCTAGGGGGAAGGACCCATTTCTTCAGAGTATTAACGTTTAATTGAATTGAAGATTTAACACTGGGGGATGGATCAAATTTAGTAGTTATGGTGGTTGCAGGTTTTGGATTCATAGCTATTGGAACCGGTTTCGGTTTGATTGCAATAGCAGGTTGGATCTTCATGTATCTATGAGGGGCGGCGGAAGTAGCCGTCGTTGGATTTTGATTTTGAACAGGAATACCCAAGTCTGATCTACCAGATATAATAGTTTGAGTGGATTCAGTTTTAATTATTGGAACAGAAGGTATTGAAGTGGCATTTGGGGACGAGTTAGAAATCACGGTCGGCAGCAGCTTTGTCACCCCTAAATTAGACATTGTCTTAGGGGAAGAAGCAGACGACATAATCGCTAACTGCTAATGACCACAACCGAAGTAATTATTAATTCAAATAAAAATAAAAGATACTTGGACAGTAGCGACGGAATATCCAAGACTAGCTCTGATAGTTCGGGCACGTTGTTTCTTGTGAAGCGGTTGAAGGGTGTATTTGGTTGTGTTAAAAGAAAGGGAGAATTCTTCCTCTCTTTTTTCTTTGATTTTATTTTTTTTTGTATTTTATTTAGTTAATACAAGGGTTAATTATTGATTTTATTTTTTCCCCGGAATTACACTCAAAGGAAATTAAGATGAATTTGGATAAAGAAATGTGGCACGAAAGATAAGAGAAGGAAGAGTCAACAACTACATTTATAAAAAAACACCAATGATAGCAAATTATTGGGTACTTTTTGTGGATGACTCAATTCAGAATGTTTATGAGTGGCAAAGTGTAACTAGTTGTATAGAAACGGGTACCGTCAGAACACCAATTTTGAATGATGAGAAAAAGTAACTTATAATGAATTACAGAGTTGCATTAGTAAAAGCATGGATACGAATGGGTAAGAGAACCGCGTTACGTAAGAAATAATTAAGGTTAAACAGGGAAGCAATACAGAGCGAGAACAAACAGTGAAGGGAGAGAGAAAAGGTGGGGGGCCATGAGAAAGGTAAGTTGGCCACGGGGTGAGAGGTCAAGAGAGGGTAGGAAGACGAGGTTTGGAGCCAAATGATATAACATAATTTAACTAAATAACGATATAACGATATAACGATACAATGATAAAATGATATAATGATATGATATAATAGTATATTCGATTGATGCAAATACAGATCATATGATATTGAGCCGTTATCTTGCGGAGTCATACTTTTCGGAAGTAATAGGAAGGTAGCACTCCATGATTACATAATAGACTGAAGCTTTTGTTTTTTTCTACGACATGCGCTAAGACAGAAGATCATTCTTATTCTCACATAGCCAGAGTATCGTAAGCATAATCATTGTACTGTAAAAATAAACCAAAGGAAAGTAAGATGACTGCTCTGACCATTTAACAGGGCCCATTCTTTTAAGCAGCTGTGTAGGCTTCCCTGGCAAACGATCTCAATGGGACGCCAAATCAGCGTGCAAAAGCACACCAAATTAGTGCACCAAATTGGTGTGCGAAAGCGCAGCCTAAAAAGTGAATTGCACTTAATTTTGATTTGTTTCGTTTGTTTTGATTTTGTTTCCTTGTGGGTCAAATATCGGCACCAACATCTACACCTTACACCATCTGCTTTCAATCAGCTAGCGAAAGCGGTATATAATACAGGGCAAGCAATATTTTAGATATTCTTACTACTAGAAATACCGATTTTTCCCTTAAAATGTCAAGACCAACCTCACATCTGTCCTTAAAGCAACGGCATTTAAGTCATTTGAATTCCCAGATAGCACAATTACATGCCAATCTCCTGGATCTTAATGAATTAATAGGTATAACAGCTCTGCAAGTGAAATATATAGAGAAGCTTGGAGTGATGCATGGGGCTTTATTTATGGCCAGTCATGTGGTGTTTGAAAATGATGCCATAACCCAGAGTAATAAGAGTAACGAATAATAAAGAAAAGGGAATTAAATGTACATTAAGGAATATGGAGAAATTAAATCTAAAGGGCATGAATAATAAAGAAAGCGAGCTAGAAAATTATGATATTTAGACGGTTAGCCTAGTGTTTATAACTAATATAGCCAAAAATATGATATAAATGTAATTAAAAGGTCTAGTATAGTGGCTAGCTATAATTTATAGCAATATAATAATTTATCTTGTCTTTCAATATAGTAAGCGTTATAGAGTCTAAAACTCTGATTTATTCTACACTCACTTGTAGTGTGATAAAACTTTATTGTATCTATTTACATGAATGGCAATATACAAGTATGCATTTCCAATGTTGATTCAACTTTCTTGTTGTACTCTTTTGCTTTTTATTCTTTTTGCTTATTATTTACTTCATATGCATCATATCTGATATCCTTAACCCCTGATCTGGGGGTTTCAAGTGCTCTTCTTAGCATCCCTATTCTTGATGTATTCATCGATCATCTTCTTCTTTTCAATCTTTTCCTTGATGAACAAATCTCTTTGTTCATCGTAGTACTTGAGTGTCTTATATTGTTGTAAACAATCTTTCACTTCCTGGTTAATACCTTTACAATTTTTAATCCCATCGAATGGATTAGCTGAAACGTTGGTGCATTCAATATACTTCTTAATAAGGGCATCACATTTCTCTTGACTGACTTTTTGCCATCTATCGGTGACCACTTTTTCTTCCTTAGGAGATAAGATCCATGGAGGGAAATTTGGGTTCACGGGGATATCGACATCTTCGTAGCTGACCATAGTGAAATCTGAGTGTGTCTAAGAAGAACTGAAACTAAATTGGAATGCTCGTGGTGTTTTAAATTCTGGTTTCTCAGTGATTCCTCAATTTTTCTCTCTTAGAACGGCGCCCGCCCAGGTTAATTTGCTCGTTTTTCTCTCTTTTGCGCTCTCAGCTTATATTTGTAGCACAAATCAGAAAAGTAAACAAACCATAAAGCAGAAACAGATCTGATAATATACTGGTTATACACTTGTTATTTATATAAAAAATGCTTGAAGAAGCTCCTGCAACACTTTTGAGACAGGCAAAGGATAGCTTTGAAATAGATCCGGATGTTCAAATAGTAAGAAGAATAGATGAGGCTAGCACTAGAATTGGACAGAATAAACAGAATAGCTTGAATACATTAACAAGCAAAATATCACAATTGGAGAAGGAAAAGCAAACACTACTTGACCAAATAAGTTCATTAACCACCCCAAATAAATCATCATTAGAAATATTAAACGGTATCGGTGACAAGAAGATAGAAGTTAATGAATCTGGTGAATGTGATAAGAATCTTTTTGAATTATTTCAACTTAAGTCAGAAGAAATGGATTCTATGAAAGTTCATTTCGCTAAAGAAATGAATAGTTTAGAGAGTCAAATAAATTCTATGAATATTTTAATTATCAAATTAAATGAACAATTGGATAATCTTGTTAATGAAAATGAACACATTGTTAGTGATAATATATTAAATAACCCTGATTCTAAGATTATGAAGATTAATCTCTATAAGAGTCTTGGAGTATTGATTGAAACGGTTAAAAGTGATAGTGGTAACGATGATATTCAAAAGACTAATTTCATTTCTGATACTAATACTACTACTACTACTACTACTACTACTACTACTAAAAGTTCAAAGATTAATCGATATAATAAGAATGACTTCAATTACTCCCATGATAAGATACTAATCTATAACCAAGAAAAAAGTGTTACCAGCGTCTTGGATGCTACTGAAAAGTATAGTGATTACTTCATCACGAATCATATCTGGGAAAACTTATAAGAAACCCCCACCACTTTCATTTCTTTAATAAAATCACTGATTTTTTCAAAAGCATATAATCATTTAGCATAAAATAAAGACTTGATGTCGTCTGTTTTAATCTATATATATATATATATATATTTATATTTAATGTATACTACAAATATTGACCTAATAATATAATGTATATTCTATGTACAATGAAGTGTAAATTAAAAGTGCTTTGGGTTTTCTCTGAAAGATAAACGAGTCCATTTTGGAACCAAATGAAGTGACTTTCTGTAACCTTTGGCTTTCTTATTAAATGTAGTGTATTTATCTCTTGGTGACATGTCTTCTTCCTTTGGAAGTTCGTGGAAAAGGTAATCTAACTTCTTGTAACCGGTGGTATCTTGACCTTCCACTTTCAAAGAATTATATATCACAGAGATGTTTTCATCTACAGTTTGCATTCTTTTTCTTAATCTTTGCTTTTGTGGAGCAGACATTTTCCATGGTTTCTTCCAAAGAAGACCACCCATCATGGTCATCGACAGTCTGAAAGGACCAAACATGATGAACAACTATATCGAAAGAAAGCTTTGATGAATGAAAATTTGAAACTTTTTAGGGAAAAGAAAAACTGAAGGAATTAAGTGGGATACATTTTTCTGTGGAAGTTTTGGACGTAGTGATAGGTGAGAGGATTTTGGCAAGAAAATTCACTGAAAGATCAAATTGATTAACATCCAGGAACGGGGGAGCAGCAAATGTCAGGAAACGCCACAAAAATCGGGAAAGTCAGGAAAATCAGGAAAATCAGGAAAATCAGGAAATTTAGGGTAAATAGGGTAATTCGGGTAATTAGAGAAATTGGGGTAAATTGTAGGGAGGCCAACAACTAAGTCAGAGTAGGTAGGGGAAAATGCTGGTAAATATTTTAAATGACAGGCTCTATTATAAAAGCATAAAAGCAAAAATAATTACTTTGTATAATTAAGAAGAAAGCAACTCTTCAGCATTCACATCAATTAATTTCCCGATGGGTCTATATAGGAGCCACTCTTGAAAGAAAATGTAAGCAATATTTGAACACATGATATCTACTCTACAAATAGAAGATCTTTTTTTTTCCAGATGTTGAAGGGTCCCTTTATGGTCCCTTTATGGTCCCTTTATGGTCTGGCCCAGAAGCACATACCATAGTAAATCTTTGCCATATTTGGATATTGAGACTCCTGGTTGGCAATATACGAGGCAAATAAGCTTTTGATTAACTATAGTCTTAGTAGATAAACTATGGAAATAAGCTCTGAAGAATCTAATATCTGAGAAGCACACTACTAAGAAGTAGCTTCGTAGCGAAGTCAGATCCATAAATCTGGACCCAATTTAAATGCATTTACAACAGGGCGAGTAAGGGCGACGCATTGTACATTGAATTGAATTTTTCATGTTGCAAGAGAAGTCTTGTCCTGTTTGGCTATAGTGGTTATTTGAGAGGCGCCCCTTGCTTATATGATGTTACAGGTGTATCACATAAATTCTACTAGATTGTTCGAGAAAGCCCGAAATCTGCAAGGTTGCTACTAAAAATAAAAAAAAAGCTTCTATCCACATTTTTCAAAAAAAAAAACTTTGGTTGTTACTGGAGACTTCCGGATAATAAAGAGCTATGTATACCATAAGTTTAAAACCAATTTAGAGGTCCAGAACTGTGGTGAACCGGTGCTTAAACTAATATAAAAGTTACATTATCTTTCTGGCCTGATTCAATTAAATGAAAAATTATTACTCCTAGTGTAAAGAAAATATTCTGGTAATTTTTCATTCCAAAAGGCGGATCGAGACAGCAACCTTTAAATCTTTTTTTCTCATACATCTTTTTTCTACATCTTTTTTTCTTGTCCCATGAATATCAATTTACTACTTTGGATTACAGATATTTATTCTTCTAACCTCTACAAGTTAAATTCGATTAACATATACTATTCTCTAATATTACATCGTTATAATATTCAACCAAAGTCTTCTTAATCTTTACTAATAGTATTTCCTACGATTTGCTTGATTTCAAAAAAAAAATATAATGCTTTTAATTGTATATTTATATGACTATATATATATGATGTTTTTTGTTTTCAGTTATTAAAAAAAAGTTTTTTTAATCTATCTATAAGTTTTATTCCATTTTACCTTAAGTATTTTTTTTTGCTATCCCGTATTCTTATATCCTTATGTTTCTCCAATATTAATTTGTAATGCCGATTTGATGGTATATGTGCTCGATTTTTGTTTTGTAAATCTGTATTACATTTACAAGCATGCAGTGAGCCATTTTCTGTAATTATGAGAAGTTGACAAAATATTGGAATCAGTAGAAGAATTCAAGTTAAATGCGTGGTAATCCAAATCTGAAGGAGTAGTTCTATTACCCAGTAACATCAATGGGGATGTAGTTAAATATTCATCGTCGTATGAGTGTTGTGATTCTAAAGAAATTGGTTGAAAGTATTCTGAGGCACGTGCGATATTATCTATAGATGCGGAATCAGAATAATGAGTGTAAGAAGAATCTTCATACATAGTATTATGGTTACACGCTGGGGCTAAAAGAGGGGACACAAGTTCTGGAAGGTTTTCTTGGGTGGCTCTTAATGAAGAGGCCTGTGTTTCGTCAATATGTTTACAAGAATCGGAACAGTAAACGGCAGAATCCAAACAAAGTTGGTCGCAGACAAGGCAGTAGTTGTTAAATGCTAAATCAGACATTTGTGCAATATATAAATTTCTTTCTTGGTGATTTGAATGAAAATGAAGAAGCTAGTGACTGTTTCTATGCTTCGTTTATCAATAAATAATAGCTCTTTCAATCTACTTTGAATTAACTAGTAGTTGAATCGATTAAAAGTTTTCTTTTGAAGTTATAAAAATTTGTACAAAATGACAACTCTTGCTTAATATATATGAATGAGCAACGTGTATGACGCATAATGCAGCGGTTGCGTAATAAACAAACACCTTTCTTAAATGTACAAGAAAAAAATTTTATTTTTTTATTTTATTACTGTGAAACAAAAATAAACCTTTTTTGCCGTACTCAATTCACTAATTAAACTGCAATAATAAAACTTTGATTCAGTAATAAATTAGGAGTGGCGGGGTGTAACATCAGCCACAAATTATAGGGTTTAACATGAAAAAGAAATTGATTATTTAATGTGGAATAAAAAGGGATGCCGGTTTGATTCAAAATTAGTTTCAATCCAATTCACTACAAAAGTTTGCCCGCATTTTGTAAACTATAATTTTCTTCTTCTTTTTCAAATGTAGCAAATTTTTTTTGCCCTTATTGATTGTGCTCCTCACCCATTTTTTTTTTCGTAATCGCTTCTCCACTTGACCCCTCAAAGGTGAGTATGCAAACTTCTGGTTCTGCCCCAAAAAAGAGCTGATTGACCACCATCGCGAAAAAAATGTTACCGAATTAACAACAAATGGCTTTAATTAGCTTTTTTTTTTGTTTACTGTCAAAATAAAGGAAATTAATGGAAAAAGCTTAAAATTAGAAGTACAACTACTGATTTCATAAAGGGTATTCTTTGCCTAAAAAGGGGGAATATGGTATTATGATTTACAATTCATTGTTATTATAAATATGAAATAGGTAAATAGGACATTCTTAATACGACTCCACATTTTCTTTAGACCTTTCAGCTACGTTTTCTTTCAGCTACATTTTGACTTTTAATACGAGTACTTCTACACAATAATCTTCTCAGCTCATTTACCTTTAACCAAATCAGAACATAAATATGGTTGAATCGTCTTATGTTGCGTGGAGCCACTTTTTATTGCAAGCAAAAATTAAAAAAGAAATGATTCATTGTTTCGTTTGTCCTGATATCGTACTATTTATTATCGTAAGAGCCCATTCAATAAACTATATATAATATGTTACCACTTTCAAAGTTTCCATGATTCTTGAAATTGGTACTTTGTTACTTTGTTGATGCTTTCTACTCCATAAAGTGTCGCTACATCTTTCAAAATTTTATTTTTCTTTAGTCTATTTAGTTTTTCTAAATAGTATTTTTTTTCTTTTTTTTTTAAATATAATTAAGGTCTCGCCACAAATTTATTTTTGGGTACGGTCGCATCTATATTCCCGAGACAGACAAGAACGTGACTGGCTCGAATTGGTGGCCATTTTCGCAATCGGAGTAGCAAAATTCGACTATTTGCTTGCCTCGTTTATTAATAAAGCAGGAAAAATATAGATAAATCAATGCACATAAAACTAATTATAAGTGTAAACATTGTATGTTTATTTGCATATCATACATAACCGTCTTTTTTTATGACGACATAATCACGAACAATATGAAAAGCGAAATCAAAAGAAAGTTTTTAAAACAATAAAATCATCCATACAAAATCTCCTGCTATCATATGTCGACAAGATAAATTTTTAGATAGCGGAGAAGTCAGCAATAAGCATATGAGGGGGAGTTGATCTATTCACTCCACTTGATTTTTCCTTCTTTAAATCTTAAAAAAAAAATTACTTTATAAATAAACATTCGCATCCAAAGTTGTCCGGATAACGTTTTTTAGGGTCTATAGTTGTGAAGAAAATGTGGGGTTAACTTTTAGGGTGCCTTTTTTTTCAAATTTGTAAAAAAAAGCATCTTCAGAAAGAGGAGTAACATAAAATATTCGTATTAATGTGATGTTTAAGAACCGTTCAGGAAAACAAATTCTGGTCACTACTTTTTGAATTTGTAGAAAGCGTGTTGGAATTTGATTCGAAAAATTCAAATTTCTCTAGTTCTCCTTACATTGCAATTTCAACCAAAATTTAATTACTGGAATTGCTTAGAACGTTTGACCCGGAATTGCCAGTAAAAAAATTTTCTTTGCATCCCATGCAAAACGTTTCTTCCACTCATTCGCACCCAAAAGATACATGTAACAGTAAACGTGCACTCAGAAGGTGTGGTTGCGGGAGAAATAAAATGAAATGAAATAAAGTGAAAAAAAAAAACAGTAATACATTGAAAATACTTTCTGATCCAACAGAAATATCATAATTAATTACAAATGAATATTATTACAAATTTGACTAATTTTTGTATATTAAGTAACCAACAACCATTATTCTTTACTTTCAGTTGTCAGAAGTCAACTGTAGAGCGTACTATCTTCATAATTTTGAACTTATTCATTGTCTGCTGTTTTTTATGAACAAGGCTCAGAGGTCCTGATATTAAAGGTTTTACGTCAAAAAGTATTTTTCAGTGTAAAAAAGTTCGCGTGAAAACGTTTCTACCAATTTGCAGCAATATAGAATAGGTCCAGAACAGATAGTTTTGTATATTTCGGTGTGGTATTGTTCAACAACTACTATTAACATTAGTTCCAAAAATATTGGTTTCATGTATCGTATCGCTTTCAGCCTACACATGCATTATATATAAGTACTTCCAGACTTGCGGTAATTTTATAAAATGCTCAATATGACGCAAAGCTTAAACTTTCTCAATGGCTTCGTAAGTTCTCTCTATTCTTAGCCATGAGTCCAGAACTTTTCCCTGAAAGTGTTCTTATTTTCAACATCACCAGATTGTCTCACACTTCTCACTTACTTCCAATGCTCTTATGATCTTTCTCGCTAAATTTCCCTCTAACGCTCTATGTAAAGATTGAACATACATGTGGTGATTACATCACTTAAACTGTGATCTAATCAATTTTAAGTTGTTTCAAGGAATCTATATCCACAAGCTTGCCCTTATGCCAGTATTGTAGACAAATACAAATTATCAAATCAATGATTGGTAATAAGTATAATCCTGTTAAGGGAAAGTTCTTAAAGTCTACAAAAGATAATATTCTGAGACAAATTAATAAATTCAAAGAATGATAAAAATAAGTATGTAATAGTATTTTGATAATAGATTTACAATTTGTAATTTCAGATTCTAATAATATCGTTTCGAAGTCGAAAAACAAATTACTAGAAGTAAGTGTAATAGAAAAAGTAGCTAATAAACAAGTTCCAGGAAACTGTTTCCTTAATATCGATATATTAAGGAATGAAATTTGAAGGATAAAGAAAATAGATACATATGTTTTATATTTCTTATAATCTCCGATTTCATTTGAATTGAGCCTATTAATAAGAGCTTCTTGTTCAATAGCATCCATTATATCATCACTATCATAATATCTTTCGAACCGCCTTTTCATAGTGTAAAGTTGTTTGATTGTGGTGTAAGGATGTTTCGAATATATTGATAGTTTCATAATTTTTACTGAAGTTTACATTGTAGAGTATATACAGGATAATATCATTACATGCAGGTATGTTCAAAATTGGAGTGTTGCTTTGATGCTTGCATTTGGAAAATACGTGGTTCTTCACTATTATAAGGCGGCCTAATGTCTTGTAAAGCTGCGTGATGCTACCTTGCCCTAGACCACCGTTTGGTTTCCATAAACAAGAACCTTGTATCAGGCCAAGGTAAAACCCAAGAAAACAGCCGTAGACGTTGTAGAAGTAGAAAATAATAATAATAATAATAATGATTTACATATAGACGATGAGAAAAGGAAGCAAGAACTCGGTTTTCTTTGCCTTCTTCAGAAAATGAGGCGAGCTTCTTTTTGGGTGGTTCTAAAAATAATCCAGGCCGAAAGAAAAGAATGAGGTGACTTAATACAGCTAACATTTACATATCAATAGACTAGTTATAGGCATGGAAGCTTGAAGTACGAAGCTATTCCATCTTGAGGCGACTACTGCCTTGGTAAAATAGAGGTATACCTTAAGAAGAAAACCAAAACAAAACAAAACAAAACAAAACATTCGAAAAAGTTGTTATACTCTTGGTAAAGTTTAAACGATGAAATACCTATAATTAAGTAATGATTTGAAAAAACAAACAAACAAGAATAATAAACGAATACAATAATTGTAAAAGCAAAACGCCCCAATCTTAGTATTGGCTAATTAAATTAAAGAAAATTACGCTGGCAAACAGTTTATGGTTTTGGGTATTGTTATTATTTCCTCTTTTCCTAAATTGCGTTCTTGATTAAGTGTTTAGTTAAACCTCGAATTGGAAAAGCACTGAGACATTAGTAAAACATAGCTGAAATCGCTTAGTTTCTCTTTTTCGGTTTTTAATTTTTAGTTTTTTTTTTTATATTTTAATTTAACACACTATTATTATTACATTATATTTATCGTCATTTCTACAACAATATGGGTGGGCTTAACTAGGGTTAAATGTCATTAATTGGTTGCCTTCTTTCTTTGTTTATTTTTTAATTTTATTATTATTATTATTTACTTCGAGTGGCTTTCAACATGTTTGCCCATCAAAGAGAAAAAAAATTGAACACGTGATTGAGTAGTGCATTTCTTGTTGGGGAGATATGGATCGTGCCCCTCTTTACATTTTTCGAGAAAGAGGTTACCAGAAAAGTTCAATGTAATCTCCGTCAGTTGCTTAAAATCTTAACTGATTGACGTTGTTTCTTGCCCCGTTGTAAGGTTTGATTAACGAAAAGAGTAATCGAGTAAACCGTATTAAGAAGCAACTCTTTCTTATTTAGCGAAACTTGGGCAAATAATAATTGGAAAATAAAAGGATACCCGAAGCTAAGTTCCTGCAGATATTAAACTCAAAGCTGAATTATTTTTTAGAAAATTTTATATTTTTGGAAGCAGGGGCATTTCCAAAATCATATATTTTCTCACTTTACTTACACCCTTTGCTATTAGTTTTAGGTCATTGCTTCTCATAATTAATTTTTTTATATTCCCCTTTCTAGTTACTTTTGAAATTTACGTCGCCATTTTCGTTTCTGCATGAAAACTTTAAGAAAGAATGTTAAAAAAGAAAAATAGATTTCTCTACCGCTTAGCAAGTGGGTAGTCAACTGAACTTGGTAATTAAAAAAAGATATCGATCACAGAGATGCACTCCGATGTGATCGAGATTACAACATTTAGGCAAAACAAAGAACCAGATAGAAAGAGGAAATTTTTGATCCAATAAACATCTACACCTACAATACAATGTTATTATTGAATACAATAGAATTTTGAAGAGCTAAATTCAAAATACATTTACGTGGCAACCCAGAGAAAAAGTCCATAGTTGACGAAGATAAAACTTCTAAGCATTTTTATTTGTTTTTTTTTTATTTTTCTTGTTCTCACCTTGATATTTTCTTTTTCTTTGAAAGGGCAGTCAAACAAGGATTATTTTTTATTAATTTATTTTTTCTCGCATTGTTTACTCTTGATTTGAGTTTTTTCGTCCTAGTGATTCGTTATTGTTATCACTCTCACTAGTGTTTTATATAAGAATTTTGTTAGCTACTAAACGCGAATAATAGGCGCTTGAGTGCCTGTAACCTCCTCTAGGAGCGCATTCTTTTCTATTTTTATTAAAATTTTTTCAATAGGTGAAATTATATTAGAATATTTTCTTTTTATTACCGTTTTCGTTACCTCTTCCTCCTCCTTTGTTATTTGGTCGTCAATATAACTAATACTGTTCCCGTTAATATATATTATTGTGATTTAGATTTGAATAAAATCCTTAGGACACGCTACTATACAACCAAAAGCCTAGTGGATTAATCACTTTTTAATTTGAAAGAAGCTTTAGCTGTAGGTCTTAGTGGTATTAACGCTTTCTTTCAGCTCTCCTTTCAACCCTTTTTACAGCTTAAAACAAACCAAAATTTAAAACGAGAAAAGGGTCTAGGAGCAAGTTTTTTTTAAAAAACCTACCATCGCCATCATCACCACGTTCTTTTTTTTGCCCTCCTCCACTCCTGATACCAAGTAATCGATCCCTTTCACCTTCGAAAGACCCCGGATTCCGTATATCCCAATCTTTTACAATCCAGACTTTCGTCGACTTCCAATTTGATCCAACTCGTTAGGATTTAGGAAGCAATCGATATAGTTTTTTTGTTAACTTTTATACATTCGTTCTTTTTATACTACAAAACCATCCCAACTATTAGTCGTTCATTAAAACTATCATGCGTTGTTTCAACTTGATAACTTTTGCTACTTTATTAGCTCATGTCCTTAGTGCCTCTTCAGCAAATGATTCTGGATTGAATAATCTTTCTGTAGCTAATAATAACAACAATAATGATAATACTCCAACCACCACTGCTAGAGGTGATTCGAATACTACTCCAACTACTGAAGCTACCACTCCAACCACTGAAGCTGCCACTAATGATAATAACAGTAACAAAAACAATAATAATAGTAACAACGATAATACTACTCCAACTACTTCCTCCGATACTACTTTGGCTCATGTTCAATTCCAAAGTATCCTTGAAGGTCTTATCAGTAGAAGTAATACCGATGACACCACTAGTAGTTCCAATGATAACACTGAACGTAGTAACACTGAAACTGTACCTAGTACAACTGCTTCACCTGATCCAACTACAAATGATTCATCTCTGATTCAAGGAAGATCAGATGATACTTCAAGTAGTCCATCTACTGACCAGAAGTCTCAGACAACCGATACTCCATCTTTCCTTGATAGTATAAGTCAGTTATTTAACACAAACACTGACTCTACTACCAACTCTCCTACCGCAGAAACTACTCCTACTACTGGAGACTCTGAAACCAGCGCTTCTCCAACCCCTAGTGCTGCTAAGGAAAGTGCTTCTCCAACCACTGGAGACTCTGAAACTACCGATTCTCCAACTCCTTCTGCAGCCAAGGAGAGTTCTTCTCCAACCACTGGAGACTCAGAAACTAGTGCTTCCCCAACCGGAAACTCCGAAACTAGTGCTACCCCAGCACCAGATACTTCAGGAACCTCATCTCCAGATACTACTTCATTGGTTGAACCATCTACTTCCAATATCTCATCAGATAGTAGTACTCCTACTGTTGCTGATTCTGTTACTCCAACTGAAAATCTGTCAGGTACTGTCAGTCCAGTAGAAGAAACTCCTGCTTCTTCTTCCGTGGAAGTAACTTCTACCCCAATTGTGACCCCAAGTATTGACAACATCAGTTCCACTACTCCTGAAGAAACCAATACTTCTACCCCTTCAGTTGCAGAATCTACTCCAAGTGAAACTCCAACTGTTACTCCTTCAGTAGTCACATCTGATACTCCAGTTGTTACTCCAACCGATACTTCTGAAACCCCAACTGTTACTCCATCAGTTGTTACTTCCGATACTCCAACTGATGTTACTCCTTCAGTTGTCACTTCTGAAACACCAACTGTTACTCCAACTGATGTTTCTGAAACTCCAACTGTTACCCCAACTGTTACCCCATCAGTCGCTTCAGATACTCCATCAGATGTCACTTCAGATACCCCAACTGTTACTCCTTCAGTTGTTACATCTGAAACTCCAACAGTTACTCCAACTGATGTTTCCTCAGAAACACCAACAGTTACTCCTTCAGTTGTTACTTCAGATACCCCAACTGTCACTCCAACTGATGTTTCTTCTGAAACACCAACTGTTACTCCTTCAGTTGTAACTTCAGAAACTCCATCATCGGTTGACACCAACACCACTCCTACTGATGTTTCATCTGTTACTACTCCAACAGTGACTCCATCAGTTGTTACTTCTGAAACTCCTTCATCAGTTGACACCAATACTGTACCAACTACTAGTGTTGATACCAGTACTGTTCCAACTACTGTAGGTACAAGTAGTGCTCCAACTAGTGCAGATGTTGCATCTAGCACCCCTTCAGTAGTTTCTGAAGCTACTTCTTCAGTTCCTGCTACTGGTACTTCTGCTGTATCTACTCCTTCAGAAGTAGCTACAAGCAGTGAAGTTCAAACTACTGCCGCCGGAACTACTACCGAAAATACTTCTGGAGTGGTTAGCGCTACCCCAGTACCAACTACTACTGAATCCACGGTTGCTCCAACTACTGCTGCACCAGCCACTACTTCTATTACTTCTAACTGGTTACCTACTGGATTGATTATCCAACTGTCAGAAGCTCAAACTGATGAAACTACATCTCAAACAGGAATTGCTGTCGCTACAACCAGTGGTGGATCTACTGCCACTTCCGGTTTACCAAAGGCTATCACTCCTGCTACTACCACTTCACCAGGTGCCGATTATGATGTTGTTACTGTTGGTTTCAAAGCTGCTTTGAATTATCCATTTGTGGTTGAACATTCTTTATCTTCAGCCCAAATTTTCCAATACTTACCAGGAGTATTGACTTTCCCATTCACTTCTCTGTCTGAATTGAATCAAGTATCTGTTAAGAGATTAATTCCTTATACTGCTGAAGGTATTGATTACACAATCACTGTTGCTGAAGTCTACTTCCCACACGATGATGTTGATACATTGGCTCAATTTATTCAAAATTCAGATTCCAAGTTATTCCGTAACCTGGATTCAACTGAATCAAGTTTAGCAGCTTTAATTGATAACCGTATCCTGTTAACTGGATTACAAGATTCGGACCTGAGTGGATCAAATACTGGTTCTAACTCCAACATCAATTATGGATCTGTGGATTCTTCCAACACTCCTATTTCTAATAAGGGTCGTATTGCTGGTATTACAATTGGTGCTGCTGCCGGTTGCGGTGTTTATATGGGATTAATGGTATTCCTTTTCAAGAGATTCCGTAAGAGAGGAATTGAATTACCTCTGCTGGATCTGGAAAGTAGTGTTGGTGTACAAGGATCTGGTTTATCTGGTATCTTCCACAGAATAAGTGATGCAGACATTGAACCACCAGCTCCAGTTCATAATGTACAGATTTCTGATCCTGTTAATGCATCCAACTCGCTAGGCTGGAAATAGATTATTTGACATATATTGTATTTATACCCAATAAAATGTTTACTTAGTAATTATTTGTAGATTAAATATTATTATTATTATTATATATATTATGACTTTTCAACCTATAACGTCGCCAATGAACTGCCAGAGTTCATCTACTACTGTTTGTGCATCATCATCCAAAGTTTCCACTAATTCGGCTACCAAACTTTCCTTTTTCAAAAGATTATGGTCGAGCAAATATTGGTATACGAATTCAATCAAAGATTCTTCTCTAAGGCCCAAATATTCTTCAAACAAGTCTCCAATCTTGTTATTGATATTAGATAATTGAGCTGCAGTCAAGGAGCCTAATTTGACGTTATTTGATGAAGCTGAAGTTGGTATTGGTATTGGTGATTCTTTATTTTCACTAGTTTTTATGCCTGCTGAAATAGGTTTAATACTAATAGTGGTAGAAGGCAGGGTTTTTGCAAGTTCGTCGGCTTCCTTTGCTGCATCGTTAATGTCTTTAGCTTCTTCTTCAGCCTTTTCTCTCAAACGTCTTTTCAAGTATTCAGCAAAGTTTTCGGAATACAATTTAATTCTAGGATTATCGGAGTCCTTGTAATTAGAAAATTCATCGAGGTAATTTGATTTGTTATCCATTAAATCATTTTCATAATTTTCCAATTGAGTTAAAGATTGAACTAAAGTTTTCCTTTCTTTGTCTTCCAATGATATCATGCTTTTCAATTCATTTTCGTATAACTGATTTCTTTCAGTTTTCTGCCTTTTATTAATCAAAGTCTCGTATTCTTCATCACTCATATCTTTGAATTGCATTTCTTCTTTCAATTCGTTGGAGTATTTCATAGAGGACGATTTTGTTGTTATGGTGGTGGCTGTAGATGAAGAAGAGGATTCTGCACCATTTGCTGCCACCCCAGACTCCTGAATATCTTCGAAAAGACGTTTTAACTTGTCTTTTACGTTCTTCCTTTCCTGTTCAATTTCTTGCTTTCTCCGTTGTCTTTCAATTTCCAAGACTTTTGATCTGAATTTGATGATATCCTTAACGATGGTCAGTTTCATATCGTTAGACACATCCACAAGTTCAGCTGGGTCGACTTTATATGTTTGATAGTATGACATGACTTCATCTAGATCTTCAGTACCCGATTTCAATGACTTTAGTTTATTTTTTGGATTCTTTAGTATTCTTTTAATTTGTTCAAGTTTTTTTATATGAGTTTCTTCTTCTTGTTCTTCTTGTTCTTCTTTTTCTTCAGCTTCTTCTTTACTGGTTTCACTCAGTTCTATGGAAACGTATTCTAAGGCAACTTGGTCGTAGGAAACTTCCAATCCTTCTACTATTGTGGAAAGCTCTTTCAAAATTTTTACAGCCGATGGAATATTGGTTATCGAGTTGATTCGAATGAAAACTAATCGATTTTCTATAATGTTACTTTCAATTGTCGACCAACAGTCAATCTTTTTCAAAAGAATCATAATTAAGATACGTTCAAGAGCTGCTTTCTTAAGCACTGGAAGGCCACGAACACATATAGTGGTAAGTTGTTGTTGCAAATTGGAAGGAAGAAATTTGTTCAACTTCACAAAACTTACAGGCTCAGTGTCTACTTCCATTTCATCTTCCAGCAAGTCTTGAGATGAATTATTATCCAAGTTCTCATCATCGTTCACTATTTGTGCATTCTTTGTACTTCGTCTATTATTGGTTTCAATGTTGTTATGTATATCTTCAGTGGGGAGAACCGGGACAGATATACCCACCGCCACGTCAGAATTGATCGAAGTTACTTGCTTATCAAAGCCAGGGAATGGTCGAATTACCGACAACAAGCCCTTGTTGGCTCCAGGGAATGCAAACGGTTGGATTCGATTGACCTCCATTGCAAGAGAATCAGTTGAATTCGAAATAAAAAAATAAGTTTCCTTCAAAAAATATTTTGCTGAGAAAACGGCTCATTATTGATGGGTGGTGGAGATCAACCAGAAACGACAGTAGAGATGGAAGATCTACCTGAACCGACTAGCAAAGGTAAGAGAAAGAAAAGTAAACTGATTGATACTGAAATATTAAAAGGTTTTTTTTAAGCATTTGCATACTATTAATCTATATATTATGTATTTATTTATCCTCCAACACTTGATCCAAAGTAAGATCAGATGGATATGCACCAGCTTGTTTCCAGAATTTCGATAAGTGTCTAGAACCTGAATCACAAGCTATAACTACGATTTTCTGACCAGGACCATATTTGAAGGCAGTTTTCACGGCAGCTACACAATTAACGGCAGCACTTGAACCCCAAAAATATCCATCATTTATGAGTAAGAATTTAGCCATTTTCATGGCTTGTTCATCAGTGACTCTAAACGCTTCATCGATATATTCTTCACCCATTTGGAAATTATGAGTTAATCTATTTAAACCAATTCCTTCAACCAAAGTATCTACTTGATGTCTTCTTCTTGTTCCTTCCTTTTCCACAGTATCATACATCACTCCATAATTAATTCTATTACCTAAACCTGAACCTTGTGGATCAGCTAAAATGATTTTCACCAGGTTTTTCTTTACATTTTCTTTTAAATAACGACCAACTCCACAGATGGTACCACCAGTCCCACTACCATTAATGAAAACATCAATTTGTCTACCATCTTTTTCCATTTGTTCAAGGATCTCTGGTCCTGTAGATGTATAATGAGCTCTCCAATTACAATCATTTTCAAATTGATCAGCAAAAATGGCCCTTCTTGGATCACTTTCATTATTAGTTATTTCTAAAGCTCGTCTACGGGCTACATTAACATATTGATTTGGATCCACAATTGGTGCTGGTTTCACTGGCTCAATTACAGCACCTAAAGTTTCTAATAATTGTAATTTTTCTTTAGCAGTATCATCAGGTAAACATATATGAGCAGTATAACCTAATGAATTAGCAAGCATTGCAAATGATATCCCAGTCAGACCTGATGTACCTTCTAATATAACATCATTATAACCAGGTCTTAAATTACCAAGTTTTTCATTTTGCCGTATAATTGCTAATGCTACTCTATCTTTTGCGCTACCACCAGGATTTTCAAGTTCTAATTTAGCATATATTTTACACCCAGTCAATTTGGAAAGTGATATAATTTCTACAAGTCGTGTTTTACCTATTAACAGTGCAAGACCTCTAGTCTTCAAAGGTATTACTTGACCATCATTATTTTGTTTGCCTTCTCTTCCCAATATCGATTCCCTTGACTTCCACAATTTCTCTAATACTAGACATGTAGTCACCACTACGACTGCGGCAACTTGCCATTTAGAAATATTAGATCCATGCATCTATAATTTAAGATTAAAATGAGTATAATTATATTATATTTTCACTTACTTGTTCCTACGTATATAAAGAGATCCTGCATTGGGCTCGCTACAAGTCAGAGTTACCTAAGGGTTTAGGGAAGGGCAAAAAAAAAAAATTAAATCTTGAAAAGTGAACTTGTCACGTACAGTTATCTCCTTTTATACCGCCCGCTCCTCCCCTCTTTCTACTATACCTATCCGGACCATCTGTAGATGGATCTAACAGAGCATTATATATCTCTCGAATTTCTCTTTCATGCGTTTTTCTTCAATGATAGTATTATTGAAGGTCGTGGAACATTTGGGATTTTTACATCTTTTTTCTCGATAGGTGTTACAAGGGTTTCCCTTTTTTTTTGTATTATTATTAGGCTTTAAGCTTTTAATGGAATAAATTAATTAGGCATTTGACCTGTGATATATCTTGTGCAAACGATAGGATTACGATAGAGACGATATGTTGAATAAGCGGCTAGAACCTAGGTTAAAACATCGAAAACAGGCGAAGAGAAATATCATACAGATATACTAATGAATGTCCGATCGGAGATAATAGGAGGTAATGGAGATAACAGGATAAATCTGTAGTAAATGGCATTTTCGTCTCATATATATATATATATATATATATATATTTAAATATTATTTTTCATGAGAAGTACACATTATTTCTATACCTCGCATATGATCCTGGCCAAAAAATATCAAATTATGACATTATTACACTTAATTTTCTTCTGTTCCATTGGCTTTATATAAGGAAGGACCGGAAGGGCAGGCATCGTAACATCAGAAATTATACTATACTTGGAAAAATATTACACATAGAAATTTATTCAGTGTAAAAGAAAGCGGGGTCGAAGGTGGGGCAACAATATATACATAATAACAAAGAGACAAAAAAAAAAGAATATTAGGAGAGACATTTATTGGGTCTCTCTATATACATTTGATCTGGCTGTGTAGAAAATGACGGTTACAAAGAAAAAAAAACCAAGAAAGCAAGAAAGCAAGAAAGCAAAACAGTAAAAAGTAAAAACGTAAAAGTAAAACAAGAAATATTGCAATTCCAGAAAAAAGCTAAAGGTAAATACAAATTGGAGGCATTATTTATTTGCCCCTTTTATTACTAATAAGCTTTCTTCCATGAGGGTGCAGCATAGAATTAGCTCTATGTACTTTGATAAAATGATGGTGTTGCTATAGTAGACAAGAAGTATCCACTCTTTTTTTTTTTTAAAAAAAAAAATATGTTATTACAATTTTAGTCTTTTTGACTTTTAGTATAGTAAAACAAGCATTACAGAAAGATTTTTTTTACAGTATTACCGAGCATTTTTATGCAAAGCAAAAAAAAAAGGACTATTAGTTAAGTAAAAATATTATATTTTTTTTTTCTTCAATATAGAGACCCTAATTAACTGCTTATCAGTTGACTATTCGCTGTAAGGCATATTTCATGTGAAAATGGACTCGAGAAATATCAAGAAGATTGCCATGATAGTAAGCCGGGAAGGCATCCGGAAAATGAAAACGCTCAAACAACGTTAAATTTTTTAAAAAGAGGGGAGGTGAGATGCATTCAAAGTGGAGGAAAGTGATTACTCATAAGTAATTCACATAATAGGTTGCTTTTGTCAGCTCGGTAATTAGAAATGGAATATGAACCAAAAAAATGGATAATACTATGGCAATTGGAGTTAATGGATAAAGATAGAAATAAAGACCAAAAGAAAGATGAATTCTTTTCAACTTCTTTTGTTACATCCATATCTACAAGAAAGCAATCGTTTTACTCCACATTTTAGGGGACGTAAGGGCAGCGCAAAAAGATATATCTATATATACATATATCATAAATGAAATTTTTAATACACATTCGAAACACCTTTTATTGGACCTATAAGTACACTTCCCCCACGTGAAAAAGATTGAAAAAAAAAGATACCTACTATTATAAGAAAACTATTTGCTATTCATTTGTTCATTCATTTTTGAAAAATAATTAGCTATTCCGTTGAATGTCAAAAGATATAAACGACCAGCCGATCCAGAAAAAAGTTTTTTTTTTTCTGTATTTTTGAAAGCGAAAAAGAAAAACCTCGCAAATTCAAAGCCGATTAAATGCTAAATGTGGTTTTATTCACCTTTTGATTATTCGCCCTGTTTATAAATAACGTACAAGTTGTAGTTGTAGCTGTACTATTTTGATGTTTTTATGCATCCAAAACCCCCCGAAATTTGTATTTCCCTTTTGGACCATATATCATCGTTGATCTTACCAATTTGAGTCAGTTGAATTTAAAGAATCTCACCCAGTGAATGACGGATTTAGTAGAGTTAAATTTCATAAAGTTTGATTTATTTTTATTTATTTTTTTATTTTTTTAACTAGTTTTCTTCACTATGTATCATCATTTTGCATTTCGAATTCCCTTTTATTTTTTAATACTTTTATTTTTGGTTTTTTCCTACAAAGATATTCTTTTAAGTAGTCTTAATTTTAAAATTTTTATTTTCCTATTATTATTATTATTTTTATTATTTTTGACGCCCCCATTCAGATTTTAAGTGGGGAAGACTACCAGAAAGTGAAATTCTTGCAATAATCAAAATAACCAATAATTATAATTACAACCAAAACGATTACCTAGAGTTTTTTTTTGTGGATTATTAATTTCTTTACAAAACGTATATATCTATTTTTGAATTTTAGTTGCCACTAGTAAACGACCACACCTTGACTAAGTACTACTATTTACCAACCCATCCCAGATAATTCTTCCTTCGATATATACATATTATCACTGCTAGCCTACTCCAAAGAAGGAAAAAAAAAAAAAAACTAAACGATCGGAGTTTCCTTATATTCTAAAATAACTTGATTATCATGAGGGACGAACCAGAAAGACCCAAGGCATTTACTATTAAATACAAAAGACCAAGAGGACTGAGAGCCTGTGTTGTCTGTAGACTGAGGAAAGTAAGATGTGACGCCGAAATACATATTCCTTGTACTAATTGTATTACTTTTGGTTGTGAATGTACTGTACCAGAAGCTAAGAAAAGAGGAAATACATCAAATGAATCCAAGTCTAAGAGAAAGCAAGCCCATCTGATGCAACAATCAATTTCAATGTCATCTATTGATTCAACATCAAATTCAAATTCAAATTTATTAAGACCTACTTCTGAAAATGGTAATAGTGGTAAAAATTATAATACACACCATAGTGAATCTGCCAATACCACAACTGATGGGATTAAATCTATGAATGCAAGTGAAGCAGTTTTAAACATTCTGCAAATACTGGTAACCCCTTCTTTACATCTGAATTATAAATTGGGACAAAGAATTCCAGAAGAACATCGTAATGACCCTAAATCCAAACCACCAATTTCATTTTTCGGACATCTGTCAATTGCTGGCGTTGCCCAGTTAGCAGGTCAACATCATGTAGTTATGAAATCAGAATATTATGAAGAAAGAGACGATCCTTTAGATAACGTTGAATTAGAAATATTAAAACTTCGTGGTACTTTCTTATTACCTTCCAAAGATTTATCATTGGATTTAGTGGAACTGTATTTTGAACATGTTCATCCTTTAATGCCAGTAATCGATAGAACAGATTTTATGAAAAAATTTAATGACCCAGATGACCTGCCAAGTCTTATGCTTTTACAAGCAGTATTACTTTGTGGTAGTAGAGTTTCTAGAAATCCACTTTTATTAGATTCAAAGGGACTGGCTAATTTAGCTATGATTACTTTTTTCAGAAGAGCCAAGGCACTTTTCGAAGCTAATTATGAAAGTGACCCAGTAATTGTGATTCAAACTTTAATTTTAATTGGTAATCATTGGGAAGGTCCTGAAGATGTCACTAAAAATTCATGGTATTGGGTCAGACTTGCAATTTCATTAGCTCAAGGATTTGGATTACATCGTGATGTACTGAATAGTGTTAATTTACTGGTAAATGAAAAGAAAATATGGCGTAGAATATGGTGGTGTCTTTTTGAAAAAGATAGAAATGCAGCAATTGCATTTGGTAGACCATCAATGATCGATTTAAGTGATTGTGATGTACCTATGATTACAATGGAAGATTTTAATGAAGATAATGGGAATGAAAAATCACCTTATCCGATTAATGAAACTCAAGCATTATATTTCATTCATTTAGTGAAATTAGCTGAAATTACTGGTATAATCCTTAAACATCAATACTCAGTTAAAGCTGAACTGATGAAACGTCGTAATAAATACCCAATTATTCAACACTGTGATATGCTTATGGGTATTTGGTTTACAAATTTACCACCAAACCTTGTATTCCTGTTACAAGATAAATCCACTCAAAATTTCTTCCTGTGTCTTATTAACGCTCAATATTATAATCGTTTATATCTTATTCATCGTCTGAATTTGTTAAGGATGGCAAAATCAAATCTGACCAATCCAAACAATTATAGATATCCATCATGGGGTATTCTGTTCCAAGCAGCTAGAATGATCCTGATAGTACTGAAGACTCTTTTAGATAAAAATCAAATAAAATATTGTCCATCAGTATTTGTATACTTGATTTTTTCTTCCCTTTTAATGTTGATCTATCATGTCGATCTGCCAAATCCAGTAATTGCCCTGACAGCTAGTGATTCATTATTTGTTTCTAAAGCTGCATTAAGAGAATGTGCTAAATATTGGCCAGTCGCTGGGTTCCTTGTTAATCTTTTCGACAAGACTGCTAGTAACAAAATGTTAAGAGCTAAAGTCGTTGAAAATATGTCGAAGCAAGTTGAAATTAGTGAAAATGAAGCTCAAAAGAGAGAATTTATTGAATCAACTAATCTGAATTATGAAGTTATTAGTAGAGATACTGTATTCAGCAAGAATATAGAAAAAAATAATATCGATAGTAATAATAACCTTGAAACTACAAATAATTCAGAATTACTTTCTCCTACTACTACTCTGATGCTGGGTGTACTGCCTGGTGGCCAGGTCTATCCAATGGAATTTGATGAAACTGACCAAAGACCAATCTCAAGTCAAAACCAAAATCAAAATCAAAATCAAAATCAACAACATAGATCTCAAGTACAATCACAATCTAATATGAACTCCCATAAAACCGCCATTAACAATCATAACAATCATAACAACAGAAATCAAAAGAACCATAACAACCATAACGATAATATTAACAACAATGGCCAAGGACAACCTAGAGTGAAACTGGAGCGTAATTTGGATGATTTGGTGCATGAAATGAAGTCTGTTCCTAAAGTTCAAGCAGGTCAAGGAGCTAAAAAAACTAATGATACTTCTCCAACATCTTCTACTCAACTGTTCCCAGATTTTTCATTGGTTACAGAAACTATGCCAAAACAAAACTTCTTTGAGAACTTCGAACCTACTCAATTGTTCCCTGACGTTAAGACACCGGCAGTTGGACAATCTCCGGCACCAGGAGGAGCCCCTCAAACTCCACAAGAAGTTCCTGAAACACATGTCAATCAACAAAGCGAACCAATATATGAAGGTGATGGAGCTGCATTTACTGCAAATTTCAATACCAACTTTGTAGATCAGTCTTTTATAAATATGAATTTGCAACTGGATGTCAACAATTATCTCATGGAAGACTATCCAGGATTCTTTGGCAGTCCAAACCAATAAAGAAAATAAAGAAAACAAAAAAGAGCCAAAAAATAAAACCAATTTACCACTAGGCTTTCCTGTTATATATGCACTTTATTATTATATTTATTATTATATAGTTTAACAGTTTTATAGTTAATTTTTTTAAGTGTTTACATGTAGACTTTAAATAATTGTCTATTATATATAAATATATATATTTCTATTTCTTTTGAGTAGATGGTTTGGAAGTCTTTAATAATTTTGATTTCGAAGTTTTAGATGTTTTAACTTTCAGCAAGTTAGCTATCAATTCTTCTCTTTTTAAACGTTGTGTATATCCAACTAGATTTTGTACAACTGATTCGTAAATTTCATGATCTTTTTTCAATTTATCTAAATGATCTCTCCATATACTACTTAATTCAAGTAATTGTTGGTAATGGTTAGAAAAATCATTATATTTTTCTTCAATTTCTTGTGGAGATTTACTTAATAAAAATTGCTCCGAAG
The DNA here is from genome assembly GCA_030574355.1 of Kurtzmaniella natalensis. Taxonomy (NCBI): domain Eukaryota; kingdom Fungi; phylum Ascomycota; class Pichiomycetes; order Serinales; family Debaryomycetaceae; genus Kurtzmaniella; species Kurtzmaniella natalensis. The sequence goes on along the minus strand of JAJMEV010000039.1, from coordinate 50,600 downwards.
AATGATATAATATGAAGCTTTCCATATCTGATAACCTGTCAGCAGTCTCTTCTAAATCAGTAACAATTTTCTCAGGAGTAAGTTTTAAATCATTAATATTTGGGATATTAAAGTTTTCCCAAAAAATTGTTGATTCTGATACCAGCAGTTTCCGTCTTGATTTTCTTTGGGGTGGATTTAAATTAGTGTTCTCTGGTGATGCCGATGTTGCCGCATCAGTTGTTGTTGAAGATGAAGATGATGATGTTACGGGGAGAACTTCGTCCAAGTTAACAGGAACACCCAATTGGATAAGAAGATGTCTTCGTATTTTCAGACGGAGCCAGCTAGGTGGATGTAAATGTGGACGAAGTGAAAGTTGGTTATAGACGTCACGGGATCTTTCTGAAAGTAATATATTATTATTATTATTATCATTATTATCATTATTATCATTATTGTCACTACGATCATTCTCTATCGTTATCTTGGGGAATAAGGAATCAAGTAAAGTATCGAATTTATTTTGGAACAGATCATCTTCAAAACTGGTAAATTGTATTCCGTCATTAGTATTCGAATTATTATTATTGCTGTTTCCCACATGAATAGTTGATTCAGAACTTGGAACAAAATTGGTGCCTGAAATTGAGGTGGTTTCACTAGCAGTTACTTCCTGGAATTCGTTGAAATCGTCAAAGTCATCTTCAGAATCGGTTTCTTCCACTTTATCTTCCACTTTTAAACTAGGTACTTCACCGGTTTCTCGTCCTGACTCGGGTATGCTTTCTGACGACATGACTTCAATCGTGTCCAAAATCCTTATTCTAAACACGAAACAAAGTGCAGCATATAAATTTTGGGACTGCATACGGCCCAGGCGCAAAAGAAGGCGAAACGCCAAAAAAGAAAAAGTGCTAAAAATTGGTTGCAAAACAAGAAAAAAAAAACGACAAACAAAAAAAATTAGTTAGCTTTATTGATATATTAAATATAATAGAATAAATGCTTAGAAGAGTGGTATTATTTTCGGTGGGGAACCCCGGACCTATGAATAGACACCTGGTGGGGCATCATATGATTCAAAAGTTGTCTGAAATTAGTGGCGTGGAAGTCCATCTGAAGAGACCACTTTATGAATACAGTGAACTGGAATCTTTCATATTCGTCAGATCACTTGTATTTATGAATGAACTGGGTAGATCTTTACAACAATATCTTAGAGATAAGAGACTTGACGATGATTCCTTGGTGATTCTTTATGATGACTTTGAAGTGGAGGCTGGGAAGGTAAAGATCCTGCCGATTAAGGCCAATGATCTGCATAATGGATTGAAGAGTTGTTACGGTAAACTTCAGTCAATAGGAACAAATTTTGAAAATGTATTTAAATTAGGGATAGGAATAGGTCCTAAACCGAAGAATTCAACTCGAGATGAAATGGCCAAATGGGTATTATCCAGATTCAAGGCAGATGAATTAAACAAAATCGATTACACTGGGATACCCATGTGTGAAGATTATCTAGTAGAAGTAGCCAAGGGAGTCAAATCCGAAGTAGGAGAAACTTCCAAATTGAATAAGAGATATACCAAAAAATTCCAAAAGGGGTTATACATTTGATATCCATTTCTCCAATACCAAACACCGAGCATCACGTTATCGAGAGAGGGAGATAGAGAGAGGGAGGGAGAGATATCTATTATTCATTAGAAGAAACATTCATATCCTTAGCATAATACACATAGACCTTACGAACTAAAGATATTGTAGATAATTAATGTAGATTATGTCCAGGTATCGCCTACAAATATATATAAATGCATTACTTTAACAATTAATAATCTAATATAGATATATAGATATATTTATATGTTGAGAGGAGGGGGGGAAGAAAGAAATTATCTGCTTGTGTTGCTTCTAAAATGTACTCAATACAATGCAGTGTTTCTTCTTCTGACCTCATGTTTCAGTTCAGGTCCAAATAAATCCAGGTATCCTTCTTCCGAAGCCTCATCATTGGTGCTGTTATTTTCCTTAGAGTAGTCATCATCATTATCAATATCAATATTATCTGCTTCTTCCTCGGATTCCAAATCTATGTCTTCTGGTTGAAATTCATAGATCAAATTCGATGTTGGTTGAACAGGAGGAACTTCATCATCACTATATTCGATATCTGCGTAATCAACATCTTCATCTTCGTCTTCATCATCTTCATCATCATAGTCAAACAAGTTATCATTTTCCGTAGTAGAAGCAACGTCATTGACCACATTTAGTCCTTGTCCATTGACAACATTACTGTTCTTATAAAGATTTTTACCTCTTTCAATGGAACGTTCAATTCTTAATCTATGTTCAATAAATAGAATGCACGGATACATACATCTTTCGCCTTTAACAATCATTTCTGATAATTGTGCTTCCGTTGGGTCACTTAAAATATAAAAAAAGTCCAACATTCTAATCTTAGGCCAAATTGTAATCGAACCACTGAAACGTTGTAACCAAATATTCAGCCAATCTTGTTCCAAAAAATGTGGAAGTAAATCAAGAGTCTTGATCATTTTCAACCATTTCCTGATTTCCAATTTCAAGAGTTGTTCCAATGCAGAAAAGATAAACCCACCTCTAAGAGTAGCATATCTCTCTTTTTTCAACAGTCTTCTCCTTGGAGATGCAACTGGTCTTCCAACTGTCCCCTTTGGAGCAAAAAAAAATAACAGAATATGTGGATTAACTTGAGATACCACGGAGAAATTAACATTATAATAAGTATTTAAAGCTTCCAACGGGATATCAGTTCTCAAGGAGCCATCCCTCCATTTACTTCCAAGAGAAAATGGTTCAACATGATTTTCATCGTGTGGGCTTTTCATCATTAATACCACTGGGTTTAATATACCTGGAACCGCTGATGATGCCAATAAAGAAGACCAAATAATACAATTTGGTGATGTTACACTATTACATAAAATAACCGGAGAATGGGGGTCATTTGGAACTGTCAGAATATTTAATCTTCTTCCAGTTCTTTTATATGCTTCTTGGAATGTAGTGGAACCTCTGGTGAAAAAATTAGCCTTACGAGCCCAAGCAACCAGATCAAATCTAGCACCAGTTTTCCACCAACGAGGGAACCATACATAGAAAGGTTCTTCACAAGCAGTGATTTTATTGGCCAATTTGGGGTTAATTAATTGTTTCAATTCTTCATCAGTTCTAGTACATGCTAAGGCAGCAATAAGACCACCACCAGAAGTACCAGAAATGATTTTGGGCATAAGATTATTATCCAATAAAGCTTTAACAATACCAAAATGAACATAAGCAAAGCAAGCACCACCACTTAAACATAAAGCCGATTTACCATAATTTTTCAGAACAAATTTAAAGAATCTCCTTTTAACTTCAGGAGTTATAGATTCGGATTCAGCAATATAATCAATACATTCAACCACCAAATCAACATAAGTAGATACCAATTTTTTAGTTCCATAGTAACGATGGGAATAAAGTTGTCTATTTTCGATACCAGCAAAGTTTTTTTTCAAACAACCTTGAAGTAAAACCAATAAATCTTGATCTCTACCTTCATGTTTAAACCGTTTCATTCTAGAAATCGTTAATCTGATAGTTCTATAATCGTAATAGGAGAATTTATCATCATTTGACCATTTATCAAGGCCCAAATATTCATCCAATTCAATAGCAGTATTGACCCATTCTTCATAATTAGTTGCTTTCCTTAATTTTTCTCTTATTTTCCTTCTTTCACCGGTCCAAGTGAAGAAATATTCAGAAAGGGCTACATAGGCTCTAATTAAAGTGTATAATAAAGCCAAAATCCAAATCCAACTTAATACAAATACCAATATTGGCCATCGAAGTACATGGTAAGTGACACTTGATCTAAATTCGTCTCTTACTTTGTCAGTTATCTGTTCCGTTGTTGAACGTTTCCTATGTTGTTGCTGTTGCTGTTGATGTTTATTAGAAAGACTTCTTCTACGGCCACCAGCAGCAGCTATATTATTTTTACCTTCACCAGATGATGATGAATTCACATTTGAAGAGGTGGAATTTCCTCCTATATGCTTTGATCCATTGACTGGGTACCAATCACTCTTCAGAGAGATTTTTTCTGTTTTCACAAATGATCCATTACGATTAAGGTTAAAGTTCAGAGTACTATCATTCTGTAAGTTTAAAGATGTAGACAGTGGTGTAGTGTATACACTATCGTTATGATCCCATAATAGGGCCTGTTCGAATGCATCGATATGGTCTTCGTTCACATAGTCCTTATTGGCGTCTAGTAGCTGGTCCTCTAACCCAGGCTCGGCCATTGTTACAGTTGTATGAAAGCTTTATCAATAATTTCTAGTGCCTCTCAAAATAATAAATGATGGATTCTGCAGCAATTCACTGATGGGGGAGGTTATCTGCAAACTTGGGCGATAAATAGCGGCACTATCAGCGATGAATCAGCAGTAGTCTTTGCGATAGGAGGGTAGCAGATCCAGGAGACCAGGATATATATATATGGGATCGGGGTATTCTAAAAGTAGAACTTGTTCTTCGTATATGTTGCGGCGGAAATAGACTCACAGGAAAAACTCACAGGCTGTTACAGAAACAGAGATTGGCCGAAAGCAACTGATGGCCTGTGAATTAGGTTTAGCAGTGGTTGCGTTTCGGGCAACATCCTGTCTCGCTAACCTCGCAGTGGCAGCCGAATAAATAAAGCAGTAATAAGCGCAGCTGTAAGTATAGGAATAAGCAATACTGTGATGAGCATAGTAAGCACTGTAATAAGCATGGTAATGGTAGGGTGGAGAACGTAGTTATCTTGTTTTGCTGTTTTCCACCGCAGCATCCTAAGACAGATTTTCTGTATTGTATCCTTACTTTATGCTTCACCTCACACACCTTGCTGATACTGAAATTCCTTACTGTCTAGAGCTGGCTTGTTTAGCGCTGATTTAGCGCTGCCGTGCGTGGGGTCTCCACACTAATTAAATTTCATTAAGTGAGTTTGTGAGATTTATAAAGAACCTATTTCTCTTCTACATCCAACAACCATGTCGATCAAGGCTCTTCTCTTGGACATCGAAGGAACCGTTTGTTCTATATCGTTTGTACAAGACCAATTGTTCCCTTATTTCTTACGTCAAGTACCAAACTACTTGACTAAAGTAAGCTATCCAGTGGATGGCAGTGAAAATGAAACCAGTAAAATATTAAGTAAATTCCCATCGGAAGTAACTGATTCCAACCAAAAATTATTCGATCATATTTCAAGTTTGGTTAATAATGACGTGAAAGATCCAGCTCTCAAGACTTTCCAAGGCTTTGTTTGGCAAAACGGCTACGATAACGGTGAATTGAAAGCACCAGTCTTTGAAGATGCCATCAAATTAATTACTGAATATTCTAAAACCAATAAAGTCTACATATATTCATCAGGTTCCATAGCTGCACAAAAATTATTATTTGGTCATGTTGTAGGATTTGGTGATCTTAATCCATACCTTAGTGGATATTTCGATATTACAACTTCCGGTTACAAGTTTGAATCTTCAAGTTATAAGAAAATCTTGAAAGATATTGGCTACGACAAGGAACCTAGTAGTGTATTATTCTTGAGTGATAACGTAAAAGAAGTTGACGCTGCTATTGAAGCTGGTTTACAAAGTAAAATTGCAATTAGAGAAGGTAATGAACCTCTTTCAGACGAAGATTCCAACCGTCTTGAATCAACTGACGATTTCTCTAAATTGAACTTATAATATATATATATATATATATATAAAGATAAAGATAAAGATAATAGAAATAATACTGTAGGAGTTGACCTTTTAAATAATTTTACATTCCTCATTAACCTAAAATTACATATCTCTAAATAAGATATCGGCAGCTATTTCTTCATTCTTGTCACAAGCCATGTAAACTTGAACAACCAAATTCTTATCAAATCCAAGTTCACATAAACGATTAATAGCGTTTTGATCTTGTTCGGTAAGTTCAACTTGAATAACACCTTCTTGATCACCCATTTCACCTTCAATGTCTCCTTCAATGTAATCACCTTCATAGCCAGCTCCACCTTCTCCTTGTAAAAAGCTACGGATAAATGCTTCTGGGTTTTGTTGAATTAATTCAGCAACTCTTGGATTTTCCAACAGTAATTGTTCTAATAACGGTTGAATCAATTCAGGGTTACTTTGTAATGCTTGACGTATTAATTCCATACGGTTATCACCCAAATCATCAGCACCTGATTCTAAATCAGCATCTCCTTGTGAGTTGGCAGAAGCAGCAGCAGCTTCAAACAAGTTTTCACCGCGTCCGTCTTCATCATCATCTTCGTCGTCATTTGCATGTGCAGTAATTGCTGAAGATTCAGCAGCAGGAGATTCACCAGATATTTCAGAAGCAGCAGCTGGAGCAGGAGGAGGAGCCACTGGACGTTGGAGTTGCTCTGGAATACCAGTTAAAAGGTATTCAACTGCTCTATGAGGATTGTTGAAAGCAGCTCTAAGAGCAGCTTCAACTTGAGGACGATCGTAACCCATTTCCATGATATTTTGAATTGAAGCTTCTCTAACACTTCCAGAAGCAAAATCATCACTTACAGATCCAATACCAGGAGTACCGGCACGTGAACCTTCAGTATTATCAGTGTTAGCAACTGGAGAAGCAGCAGGGGCAGGGGCAGCAGCAGTAGCAGAAGAAGAAGAAGAAGAAGAAGAAATAGGAGCAGTTTCTTGAGTGTTCTTATCAGCAGTTTCTTGTGGTTTGGCGACTTCACTAGTTTCAGCCTTTTCTTGTGGTTTAACCGGAGCCACTGGCTTTTTACCAATCATGAATATAACGGAATCGCCCTCCTTAATCTTAATATCTTCCATAGTTTGAGTATCAACCAATACTTTACCAGAGTAGACGAATTTCAATTGTCCAACTTCACATTCTTTCAGTTGGGCAACCTTTTCCTTAGCAGACAAGACCTTGGAATGGTTAGTATACATAATAAAAACAAAACACTCTGGGATCAAATACTTAAATTGTTTCACATAATAATTATATTAATAATAATTAATACGTATAGTTAATTTGATACTTTAAAAGAGCATTGATCCGTCCCAAATGGCCCCCATTCCAAATACTTACAGTGTCGGATGATTCCACATCCACTGTGATCTTTTGCTTTTTGAAATCCTTGAAAATAATCTGCATCGCTAACGTGGGTCACGGCTTACTTGATATCTTTGCAATTCGAATCGATTTAATTTTACTATGGAAGGAGATGAAAGGCGAATTTTGTGTTGAGTACCTGGCTATGTGCAGTCCCGAGCATCAAAAAGGTAAATAGATCAAAAAAAAAAAAGAATTCGTTTGATTATTCATGCAGCAATTTTAACGCATAGGAGATAGCAGAATCCAATAAATATTTGAAAGGTATATAGAACAGTTGAAAAAGCTGGTTAAAGGATAATCTGTGAATAGTTTGAACACCTTGGTGAACACTTTGCTGAAGAAAATAAAACATGCCTCCTAAAAAGTCTAATGAAAGAAGAGGAGTGCGAGGCCCGAATTCTGCCTTGACAGAATTCTTGAGGGTGGAGGGGATCACTGATGGGTTCAGAAGGAGACAACAAGAGAACGCTGCCGAAGAAGAGACGGAACGAGGAGGCGAAGAAGGTTCTGTTGAACCGGAATCTTTACTTGAATCCGAATCCCCAGTAGGTAGCAGCAGTGATAGAAACCGTAGAAGTAGTGCTAGAAGTAGTACTAGTAGAACCAGGAAAAATCAAAGAGCTGAAGAAATCGATTCTGATTCTGATTCTGATTCTGATGAATATGCCACTTCTATAAGAAAAGCCGGTAGAGAAAAACTTGCAAGAGCTAGAAGAACAAGAAGAAGTACTCGAGGACGGAATGGTGGCGACCCAGGTAGTGATAGTGACAATGATTCTGACGGTGACCCATCTTTGGGTTCAAATTCCGATTCCGACGCTGACTTTTCCGATGGTAATTCAAAATTAAAGAAATTTGGTGAAGTAGATCAATGTGTAGATTGTGGAGACGATTTCAATATTAGTGTCTATCTGAGATATGACAAGACTAGAGAAGGTTACTTATGTGAAAATTGTCAAGAATTGCTTCGTAAGAAGGAAAGAGCTGCAGCTAGAAATCAACTTAACGCTAGAAAACGTAGGAAGAAAATTGCTCTGGCTTTACTTGATAAATCAGAAATTAAAGTACCTACTTTACAAGATGTTTGTATTAAAAGAATCACTGAAAACATTAACGATGTTGAAGCTCTTGGTGATATTGGACAAGTTCATATGAGTAAGATTTCACAAATTCTTTCTAAAAACCGATCATTAAATGATAATACCTTAGATTTATTTTTAAACCCAGGTTTAAAAGAACTACAACTTTGGGATTGTCTGAACGTTGATTCGGATAGTTTAAATAAAATTGCTCTGATTTGTCCTAATTTAGAACTGCTTACTTTATTCATGTGTGGTCAATTTCATAACGATAATTTGAAATATTTCTATGATAAATTGAAAAATTTGAAAGAAATTTCTTTAAATGGTCCATTTTTAATTAGTGAAGATGTATGGCAAGAATATTTTGAAAATTGTTCTCCTTTAAACAAATTTGAAGTTAGAAATACTCATAGATTTACTTCTGATTCTTTGATATCTCTTTTAGAAGCTCAAGGTGCTACTTTAAACCTGTTAAAGCTTTCTCGTCTTGATGGTATTGATCTGGCTTCAATATATGATTTGATTCCACATTATTTACAACCAGGACAAGTTACTGAATTTGAAATATCATACCCACATCTCCCTGAGTTAATTACTGATAATTTTGTGGTGAACTTATTATCTATTATAGGGGAAAATTTGGTTCTGTTGAATTTAGATGGCTGTGAATGCCTTACTGACAAGATTTTAGAAGGGGTTTCTTCATTTTGTCCAAACTTAACTCAATTATCGTTAAGAGGATTAAATAAGTTAACAGATACAAGTTTTAGTAAAGCCATTAATGACCATAGGAAATTAAGTTCTGGAGGTTTTAATAATGTGGATCTTACTAAATGTTCAGGACTTGGAGATCAGGCAATCTATTCTTTACTTCGCCATTCTCATGATACATTATTGCAACTTTCTCTTAATTCTGTGTATCCATTATCGAAAAAGTTTTTTGTTCTGATATTGACTGACGAAACAGATCCTAAAAAAGTTGCAATGAAAGAAAGATACAAGAAAGAAATTGAAAATGGGAATGAAAGTGAAATGGTATATTATGAAGAAATTGCAATGCCATTACTTACAACGTTAGATGTTGGATTTGTTAGAAGTGTTGACGATGAAATTGTTTCTTTGATGGGAGGTAAATATGAAAAACTCAAGGTCCTTGAAGTATTTGGTGATAATAGATGTAATACTATGGATAAGGTAAGAGATGGCTTATTGGTAATTGGAAGACAAAGTGATACATTATGAATAATTTAAAAGTTCTACAGCATATATAAAGAAGGATATAAATATTAATACATATATTATTAGGAAATATTCATTAATCATTATTGCTATTGTTATTAGTATTATTGTATGGGATAGGCATTGATGCTTTTTCTACATTTTTGAAAGTTGGAAGTGGTGGGGCTTCCAAATTACCTGTTGCAAGCGAGGTAAATTCTATAGCGTTTGTAATTTTAGGAGTATGATCAATATTTACCCCAGCATGGCCTGCTCTATTTTGTAAATTAATTAAGAACAGATCTTTCTTATCATTTTTGGTAATATTGAATTCAATAGCGGAAGAATTGGCTAATCTCATCCTCCAAGATTTATTAATTGCTAATGAATTAGATGAATCTTCCCAAGAAATCAAAGACTCATCAACTTTTTCCAGCATTGAGTTAATTTGAAAATATTGTGCAAGATTTGCTCTTACTATAGTATTATACATTTCAATAAAGTTATCAACAACAATCTTTGGAAGTTGGGATTTTGTTGTAATTATCACAATTATTTTCTTCAAGTTGGGCAAATCATGTTGCATTCTTCCTTCAAAATCTATACAAAAAGCCCAGAAGGGAGCAAAGCTTTGAATACAAGGTTGACCATGGTATTTTTCAATGACTGAGCGTATGGTGTTGGGACTTGACCTTTCAGCTACTAATGTTTTGAGGTATTGAATGAGAACGTATAAGATAGTTTCTTTAGTCCATTGGATACGTTGTAAACATGTTTCCTGTTCTTTCTTATCGTTTTCACCTTGCAACTGTTTTTGCTTTTTCGAATCATTCCCTTCAAGTACAGTATCAATTATTGATTCAAGATCACTAGTTTTATAATTCGTTCGATCTAAAATCAATTGGACGGTTTCTATCAATTTATCTTTCAGATTAATAGAATAATTGACATATGATGAGCTGTAGGCGTTAAATAACAGTTCTAAGACAGATTCGCCTTCTTTTTCATTCTTTTTAAATAATTTTTCCACATATTGGACACGAAGTTGGTGACTTTTCTCATAATTATAAGGTAACAAATTTGAAGCAGTCTTTAAAACTTCGAATGCATAAACATATTTATCATGGCTTTCAAGAAAATCAACGAACTTAAGGTACAAATTGGCATTAAAGCAATTTGGAATAAGAGATCGTTCAAAAACATTTAAAATGTTGTATACATTCTGGTCTGAAGCTCCCTTTAATGAATTTATTTCGTAATCCAAATATTTTATCCAATGGTCTAATTCATCATCCCTTTCTTGATTTTTTGGAAGAGAAAATTCAGGAAATTTGATCTCTGATTCAAAATTCCATTTTTCTTGTACCTTGACTTGAGTTTTCAGAAATATCTTGTAACTAAAGTCATCTATTATTTGGTGTTTTTCAACAGTAGAAAGATCTTCTACATTGGATTTTTGGAATCTTTCCAAATACGAATTCAAGACGTCAGTATCAAAGAATTCGTCTAATTCATGTGATTTATTAATCTCTGAAAAGGATTGGTAGTACTGGGCATACAGATAGAGTGGGATATGAATCAATTTCAATAATTCTTGAAATTTTAAGGATTCATCATCACCAATAAAGGTAAACCATTTATCATATAACGGCTGGGCATAGAAATTGTAGCCATTAAATTTTAAGGCCATTTCAAATTGAGTTTTTATAAACAGTAATTTCTTCCCTGATTCAACCAATAAATCCAAATATTTAATCCATGTATTAATGGAATGGGGGTTTCTTTTCACTGCTAATTCCCAAACTTCCAATATGTTTGTATCATTATCGCCGATAGAAGAAACAATACTACTATATTTTTCCCAAATCAGATCGGAATATGGGTACATTGTTAGATATGTATTAAAAATATATCTAATAAAGGCAACATATGTTGGTTGATCTTCACTACCAATAGCTTTTATATCGGAAATCGATTGTTCAATCTTGTTAAACAATTGGCTCCATTTTTCGATATTATCAAGCGACTTCGATACACTATTCCAAGCATTAACAAGCTCTTGATCCGGAGGAGTATTGGATTCATCCAAACTAACTCCACTTAACTGCAAAGGAAGTATCCATTCCATTGAACAAAGCTTTCTTCGTGTTGAGGTTGATGTATTTTGAAAATGAAATTCAATGATTTTCGAATCCTCACAAAATAAAATGCAGCAATTTTTCATAGCAGAGGGCCAGCCAATATTCAGAGCCAGAAAATGGAATCAAACAAGAAAATGGATATTGAATGACAGATATGAAAAAGATATTAATAATGTTTTTATAGTAACGTTTGAGTAATATATAATGAAAATATTGGGTATGTCATGGATTTTACAAAGTCGCCATAATATAAGACGCCTTAGTACGGATTAACTTTCAGCATCTCAAGCGAGCTGAAAAGAAGTGCACCGTTTTACTACTACTACTACTACTACTATCATTATGATTATCATTATTATTATTACTGTGGTTAGTTACTTCAGGAATATATCTAATATCATAATACACCAAATATACATTAATCAAATCCCTCTATAAATACAAAAAAAAAGCTTATCTCATTTGGTTTGACGTTCCAATCGTAACTTTGTCTGGCGATATAATTTGACAGTACTAAGGAAAGATGCACTCATACCCATCCAAATTTGGAAAGTATTGAATGGTAGTTTTGCATTGAAAACAGTGTACGAATTAAATAAGAAGTCCGATAAAAGCTTGTACACGTCAAGGTAAGCATTATTTTTATCGAATTCAATTTCTGCTAATTTTTGCAGATCACGATCTTCATTACCCCCTAGAACCTGATGATCATTCCCATTCCCATTATTATTACTATTATTGTTGTTATTGTTATTATTATTACTATTATTTGAGCCCAATAATTGTCTCGAAATTATTCTTGATCTTGATTTGACTTGAATTTGAATCTTTAATTCAAGTTCCTTTTGATATATATCTTGTAAAGTGTAATACGTCTTGTATAACCCGTAAAGAGTATCACAGTACCATGCATATGCTTCATGCTTCCCAACAAATTGTTTAACAGTTTTATTTTGAAGTAGACCCAATTTAAATAAAAGTACGCATTCATCGTTAATATTATAATACAACCCTATAATTTCATCCATAATTTTACCTCCAGAGAAAAATGAAGTGATGAAATCTTCAGAAGATGACGATTTGGAAAAGGAAGATTTAAATTTTCTTAAAATATTATTCAATCTGAAAGGAGATTTACCAAATCTAAGAAATTGTCTATAAGTACCCAACCCTTTAACCATGCCATCAAATCTTTGTTGAAAGATATTTAATATTAAAATAATGACTATTTTAACGAAATTTTGAGGATGTTTCAAGAAATTATAAAACAAGTTCAATTGCTTTTCTCTATCATTATATCTTTTACTGAATGTATTATAGTTAAAATTAGGTTGTGATAAATATTTTTCTCCCTTATCAGCCCAATATAAAAGTAATCTTAAAGAATATTGGCTAAATTTAGCCATTTTATCCTTACCTACAATATCATTAAGCATTGCCCAAAAGATATCAAAGTTATTAATTTTTTTCTTGAATAAAGGTGTTATTACATTATTCTTTTGGGTATAATCGACCACCATATCTTTTTCAGATACTTGGATCAATCCAGGAGTGTTTCTACTTTTCAGTGGAGTATCATATAATTTAGTAGTATAAGTCATCAGTTGCAGCAGCAGCATCTTAATGTTATCCAATTCTTGAGTAGTTTGATCGGTCCACTCAGAGTGTAATCGATGGAAAGGTGAGGCTCTAGGTTGAGTTGGGAAAGGAGTTAATGGAATTGAAGGTTGATGTTGGTGGTGGACTTCCATCTTTATAACCCACAAAAATCAAAAAAAAATTAAAATTAGTTGGTTATTTAAAAATAAAAATAAAATCTAAAATTGGAAGAAACGGGTAATATTTACTTAGCAAGAAGTGTAATATAATTTGGATATAATAAATAAATTATAGAAAAAAACAATCTATTTGTCACAAAATCCAAGTTATCCAGCGTTTAGACTCTTCCAAATGGGTGTAACACCAACTCGTTTTTGGGTTGTTGCAATGGGGAAAATAAGAATGTTACCTTTTCGTGTTACCTTTTTGTTGTTGTCACCCTGCAGGCGCAAAATTACCCCTCCTCTGCAACGTCGTAATAGAAGTTTTTTCTCCAGAATTTTACCGAGAAAGTAGTGAGAAGGGACGTGGCGATTAATGTGGCATACAATATGAGTAACATTGCCATGTAACACGCATCTCATCTGTTATCTATGTGTAAATTAAACATATCTAATATGTACATTATGTGTAATATGTATAGTACGTATAATATGTATAATATGTATAATATTTATATATAAGGTACTTGAGACATTTATGTTGATTTTCGATTTTCTTTGATATATCTTTGTATGCTAGCTTTTCTATAGCCAATTTTTCTGCCGGCTCTAATAAGAAGAATTACATCCAGCGGATCTTTCACTGGATCAATCTACTCACTGGTTCCAACCTCCCCCCACTTCCCCCGCTTAAACGTCCTAAGGCATATCTCTGTTTTTAACACTATAAACGTACACACTATAAATGTACGATCGCTTGCAGTCTATCGGTATGTCGCTTGTCTTCTTTTGCTACAGTATCGAATCGTATAATCGTATAATATAATTACATAATGATTTTAATATGGCTAAGGCTAATATAAGCTAATATTGGGGGGCATTCCTTTGATTTCATCTTCATCTTTCTCTTGTTTCTATATAATAAATAAATATCTGCCTGCAGATTCTAGGATTTAGATTCAGGACCCATAACGAATGCACCAACACTTCCCAAGTAGCCTTCATGCCTTAAGAAATAAGATTTCATATCACCTTTTGACCAGAAATTAACTGCATAAGCTAAAGTATGGATTGTTTGCATATGACCCGATATATAACTACCACCAAAATATACTCTTTTCAAATTATATCTTAAAGCTTGTAAATAAGCAATTTGACCAATATTATTCAGAACCAGATATAATAATGATCTTGCAATATCTTCATCTTTAAATTGCAGTAATTTTTCCGCTGGAGTTAATTCTCTATTTTTCAGTCTTAATTTTTTGAATACTTTAGCAAATGAAGAAGCGATATGATTTGATTTTAAACCAATTTTATTATAATTGGTACCATAGATATCACCTACAAGTAAATCAATATTTTCATTATTACCTCTTTGAGCCATTTCCAACATTTCATTATAATCTTTAGCTTGAGTTAATAAAGATAATAAACCCCAAAGGGTTCCACCACCTAAAGAGGAACCACCAATTCTTTCAAATCCATCAGGTCCAGGTCCAGTAACTTTGATCATTGAAACCCCACTCCCAATATTAACCAATAAATACGGATAAATATCTTGATTTTGTTTATAAGGATTTGGAATAGTTTGAGTAGTATTTAATTTTAAATCGTATATAAATACTTCATTGGGAATCTTGGTAAGAAACCAATCTAAACCTTTAATAAGACATTCCATTTCATCTTTAGCAATAATTTGCATTGGTAACTTATGCTTTTTAAATGTTTTAGTCATTAATTGATAAAATTTATGAGCTCCTCCACCAGTGGCCATAATATATGTAATTGGAGGTTGACTTTCATCATCAATTGAATTTAATATTAATTTAATCATGAATTTTAATGCTTGAGTTTGGAAATTTTCAGTTGGGAAATCTTTGAAATGAAGTCTCCCTCCAGATTTTATATCATTTTTAGAGAAATAAACAAGTTTTGTTAATGATCCACCAATATCAACTGATATATGGATAACTTCTGAATTATGTTCTGGTAAAGTGATGTTTTTATATTCAGGTTCTACATTTTTATTAATTGCAAACCCATTATTGGATAATTTCTTTGGGAGATTATTATGATTATTATTATTAACTTCGGATTCGTCGTTTATATCGGTATCATCATTTTCACTATCAATTGAAGGCAGACTAGATTTTAAATTATTTTGTTGATCACCATCGGATTCTTCACTTGACAGTTCAAAATCTACTGATTTTCTTATCAAGAAATCATTCCCAATGTAAGCACCTGAACAATCGATTCTGATGGTACCAGGATCCACTAATTCAAAATCCAAATCGTCTCTAGAAACCACCGTTTTCTTGCCCATGAAAAATGTAAAAAATGCTTGATCGTTTGAAAGGTCAAAAATGCTTTTGTTTAAAATTAGTTCTTAACCAGAAATGAAATTTTCAGGCAAGCAATTTTATAATAAATAAATAATAAATAAAAAAAATTCAAAAGAAAATGTTATTATATATGTGAAAAGTTATCTCATACAATGTGCGCTTAAAGGCTCGAAACTGGTTGGGGAAATCCAAGATTGGGTTTAATCAATTAGATATATATATATATATAAATATAGATCGAAATTTAGATTGTAAAATTCTGATTGCTTACTAGCAGCTATCGTCCCTTTTAACCTTTCGTCACGGTTCTTTTTTTTTTTAACTCCTTCCTCAGTAATCGCTCTTTATTTCATGGTTATCATACTATATCAGTCATCTATACGACGGCACAATACGGTGCGGTGCAGAGCAAAGCTTCCCTAAATTTTTTTTTACCACGGACACCATTTGTCATCTAAAGGTTGATGAGTAATCGCTAGCAAAAGAAGTAAAAAAGAGTGGGGTATAGGAAAATAAATGTAAATTGCAAGTAGATATTAATTACAAGTAGAATAGACATTGAATATTTTATGGAGGGATTAAGTAAACTTGAAATTGAAGAAGTACCGCCAGAAAAAAAAAATGCATAGTCGTCGAACCCTCTAGTTTCAGCGGTGCCTTTTTCCCGTCGTTTCGATTTGTTGGGGCCGGCTTTTGACTTTGTACACGTCTGGGGTAAAGATCCGATGGCCCATAAAGTTTAGCACTCCGAAGATAAAAGAATTAGCGCTACTAATATTATTAACCCGCACGAGGTTATTAATAATGGGCTGAGTTAACATACACTCTACGTATAGATGAATCGGTGACTGTATATTTATATATATATATATATGTGTGTGTGTGTGTGGAAGATACAAAGTATATCGCCGAATACTTGCTGAATGTATTGACTCGTACAAAGAAAATGTTTCGGAATTAATCTCTCGTAATGTTAACTCCTTTTCTCTGAAGGCCTTGTCAGTAACTTTCGCGTATGTATCTGAGAACCTATCTAGACACTATTTACTGGTCTCAATTCCTTTAACTGGAAGTCCGTATAAGACCATGTGTTCATGGATGCTTCGGCTGTTAGACCGCATGTTAATAATCGAGGGTCGTAACGTACTTAAGATCTCCTATGTTTAAGTTTCAATTCCATTTCTGCGTATAACCAAATTATCTCTATCTCTCTCTTTCTATCTTTATCTATCTTTATCTGTACATATTTTCTGATAATTAATTATTTGCTGACCAGATATGGCTGGTGGTACATCTGGTTAATATTGATCTTACGAGTAACTACAACCAGTAACTAGAACAGAGATAATTCTTATTACAGCGAACGTGGGATTATGGAAGGTACCCCTAACATTCTTAGTACACGGCCAGTCACATGCCCAGTTTGATTTCAAATTAGGTCCTTAAGCCTTATGCTCGTATACACATGAAATTGTATTTTTCATATGTCGTCAAATACCATTTAAATAACATGCCAATGATAATTACATCAACCAATGAAGCAGCTCCAACAGTTCGAAGAATTTGAAATTGAAACATCTTACATAGCTTACATAGTTTACATGAATACTTCCATGAATAGCAGAAAATGTAGAAATATTTACTCTCTCTGCTGCTCTTCAATTCTACTTATCAGTTAAAGGCAGCTCTGTGTATTTTAATGTTGCATTATCTTCTTGCCTAATTCTGCCCTAGTTTATAGTAATCATTCCTGATCTATCCTGATCCATCCTGATCCGAATTCCCTGCGACTCAGGCTACACTTACTCTCAGGCTACACTTATTGGTTCCTCCCTCTATTCCTCTATTTCCACACCGTTTGTGAAACCTTCCCACATATTACACACCAGGCTCATCTCAAATAGAAAACAAAGAATACATCTGGCTTCCTGCACATTACTATTTACAACCTGTATATGGTTAGGGCTCTTGCCCTAATGCTCACACAACGAACTTTTTTCTCAAAAATTTCACAAGAATCGCTTTTAGCTACACCAACTAAGAATAGTCTGCTGCTATCGCTTAATTCGATTATCTCTAGTTAATAATGTCTGTTGAAACTGCTTTATCCTACGCTGCCTTGATCTTGGCTGACTCTGAAGTTGATATCACTTCTGAAAAGTTGTTGCAATTGGTCACCAAGGCCAACGTTGAAGTTGACGCTATCTGGGCTGACATCTTCGCCAAGGCTTTGGAAGGTCAAAACTTGAAGGACTTGTTCTTCAACATTTCTTCTGGTCCAGCTGCTGCTCCAGCTGCTGGTGCTTCTGCTGGTGCCGCTGGTGCCGCTGAAGAAGCCGCTGAAGAAAAGGAAGAAGAAGCTAAGGAAGAATCCGATGATGACATGGGCTTCGGTTTATTCGATTAGATGTGTTAGGATACTAATGTATAATATCGTTTAATAACTATACATTGTAGAACCCGTAGAATATTCAGTAGAAACTTCAGTAGTAAAGGCAGTAGTAATTTAGGCGTCTATTTGTATGGCCATGTAGATATTATATGACATGTATTATTCAGCTACGTATTACTAGCCTAGTGAGTGAATAATTTCCCGATCCTAATAATAATATATTTCTAACATATAATTAAGATAGTAGTAGTAGTAGTATATTCGTTATATTGTAATATCATACGAGGAGACTCTTAATAGTCTAGTTTATGGCTATCATTGTATCCTAATATTTATGGTTTACAAAATTTTCACGTATTCTACAAAACAAATTTTAAAGTGTGCTTACTATTATTAACCGTATCAATGAGTAGATTAACTATACAATTATTTCTTCTTCTTTTCAGCTTCAGCTTCAGCCTTTTCCTTGGCACGCTTTTCTCTGACACCTCTGTACTTCTTGTCAGATCTAGCCAATCTCAAGGTTCTGAAAGCAGTTTGTTCTGGAACTTCAACAGCTCTTGGCTTAGATTCAGCAGCTGGTTGGACAACTGGGAAAGCAGCTGGAACAGAAGCTTGAGCGTGGGAAGCGATTTCAGCAGCCTTGGTCTTCTTGTCAAAGATAACCAACTTAGACTTGTATTCGTTTAATCTAGCAACGTTCAAGTCGAAGGTTTCTTGAGACTTGTTTTGTCTTCTGTGGTCAACAGCAACACCAATAGTTCTGGCGTACTTAGCAGTCAAACCAGCAGCCTTGATTTCAGCTAAAGTGAAACCACGACCAGCTCTGATCTTTCTGTTGTATCTGACGGTTGGAGCTCTAACGACTGGTCTCAAAGCATCAATTGGCTTTGGAGCAACCTTGGCAGCCTTGGCCAATCTAGATTGTCTTCTAGAGGCCTTCTTACCGGCTTGGTCAAAGTGGACTCTGACTCTTTCTTGCCAGTGCTTTCTGAAGTGGTTCTTCAATAATGGGAGGTTCTTGGAGATAGCCATTGTTACTGAGTGAAGAAAGAAAGAAAAACTTTTTCTAAAGGAAAAATAATAGTCTTTTTTTCGGGTTTGAGGGATGTATGCAGTCTTGGGTCGCTAACAAAAAAAATTCAATGATGGGTAAGGAAGTTACACAAAACCTGTAAGTTCGCTCTTGAGTTTTGGCGCATTCTATTGTCAATGGTGGATCCTGCATATCGCCAATTTTTACTAACAAGAAATGAGAAAAAGCAGTCACAAATTTTGATTCTTTGTGTAACAATATCATGCGCACCGCAGTGTTTTTCGCCAACCTGCAAGACTCATTTGTATGGCCCTTGCGCGCTGGATGCAGGAGGGCCAGTTTTTTTTTCTGCGTAGTCTGACGGCTTTGAGATACCATCAAAATCTTTCTGAAAAAAAATCTCCTTGCTAACGATCAGAAACAATGTCTACTCCATCTGTTCAAGTATGTAAACTTTTGAAGAAAAAGCGAAAGGAAGTAGAATATAGAACGAGATAGAACGGTACTTGATGTTTATAATGATGTTTTCAGCATACCAAACCCAGTGGTAAAGATGAAATGAAATGATATATCTATTAAAGAAGAGCGACCCGACAGAAAACAAGATGGAAGAAAATAAGGGAAAAAGATATAAACCGATTCAGTAAGAATATTTAACTGGATTAAACGGTTAAACCACTATAGGCCATAAACCATCGAATGTGCCATATACTATATATTTCCTAAAGATGGCCGTATCCCTCCCTCCCAATATAGTGATATAAATAAAGAAAAAGAAAACCTTCCATCAATGACATCAAGATCAAGTACCGTACTTTCTATTTTGGATCATAGCTGCTAATTTTACTTTCTATATTGATATTTTATTAAAACTTAATACTAACATTTTAGACTTTCGGTAAGAAGAAGACTGCCACTGCTGTTGCTCACGTTAAGGCCGGTAAGGGTCTTATCAAGCTTAACGGTTCTCCAATTACCTTGGTTCAACCAGAAATTCTCCGTTTCAAGGTTTACGAACCACTCACCTTAGTTGGTCTTGACAAATTCCAAAACATTGACATCAGAGTCAAGGTTACCGGTGGTGGTCACGTTTCCCAAGTTTACGCCATCAGACAAGCTATTGCTAAGGGTTTGATTGCTTACCACCAAAAATACGTTGATGAAGCTTCTAAGAACGAATTGAAGAAGATCTACGCTGCTTACGACAAGACCTTATTGGTTGCTGACTCCAGAAGAATGGAGCCAAAGAAGTTTGGTGGTCGTGGTGCCAGAGCCAGATTCCAAAAGTCTTACCGTTAATCTATTTACATGTATACTTATTTGGAGGTTAATATTAGTAACTCAGTAAAAAAAAATGTAGATTATAGTAGATTATCTGTAATTTGTAGAGTAAAATTTCATAACAAATTGAACCTTAAACTAAGCCAAAATCTAAACTATAGACAGGATAAACATGTCTCTTCAAATAGAACATACGGACATTTTGGCATACTTTCGATGTACTTTGCACAGAACATTCTAGATTAGCATTGTAATAAAAACATACCCTTCCTAAGTACTATTGTATCGCTGTTGCTTTGTCTCTATGAAATCTAAATTTCCACCTGATCTGCAAAAAAGCCCAAAAACTCTCGCTATTTCCAAGTGCAGCACTACCTGTAGAGTACTGAAGCAGCCAAAGTAAGATACACTAAGATACACCAAGATGCGCCAAAAAAATACAAAGGAAACATAAAAAGTTTCATTAAAAGATAAATTAAAAGATATAATAAAAAGATTTATTACAAGTATGTATAAAAGTATATATAATAAGTATGTATATGCTATATGGTGATAGAACTTGCCGGACCGTTGCCAGTGCGATTCGTGGGCTCGCATACCAAGATAATCGCGATTCCGAATTGAGGACCCCCAGTTTCTTAAATTTAACACTTGTTTGAAAGAAGCAGGGACTGATAAACAATTGAATGGTTTGGATCAATAGCTCTCCGGCACTTCAAGTGGCATTAGCAAGTGAAGAACCGGTAATTAAGGTCATTCAAGTACCGCATGCACCTTTATTTATAATAATAACTAGAACTCAACTCTTGGTTCAACATAGTCAAACCCTTATCCCCTTGGCTTCACATAAGAGAAATGAACAATCGATAAATCAACATGGAGAAAACGTTGATATCAAGATTCAACTGATTTCAGTGAATACATCGAAATTACTTCAAAGTCGTCATAGTAATATTTTCATTCGAACTTCTTCTGATTATTTACTTGTATACCAATTACAAGCTCAATTACTGAAACCTTTATATGAAATTATAGGTAATCACACTGATGAAACATTACAATCAGGATTCCCCATGTGCATAACTAAATCTCTGTTTTCAATGTCAAGTCTCATTAAAAGTGCTACAAAATCTATCATTGTCGGGAGTGATCAAGAAGTTAATTTAGAAAATATTGAACATTTCGGTAATTTACAAATTGAAGATGAAGAGAATTCTTTAACGATACCACAAATTAATTTATCTATCCATAAAATCTTGAAAGTATCAATTGGAATATCTGATTTTTGGTTACAAAATAATTCCCATAACTTATTTATTTATAATGATAAACAATTACAAACATTAAATTTGAAAACAATGTCTGTTACTACCATTGATTTTAATGATTTGGAATGGTTCAAGCAAATAGAGGATTCTTTTTCAAATGATATTACTGATTCAATCATTGTCAATTCAAATTCAAATTCAAATTCACATTCTACGGAAAATCAAAGGTTGATGAAACTTCATTATAACGAACATTTACACTATTTTATCCTAGAAACTGATCAACATCAATTATGGAAATTGGTTATAGTAGATGAAAAAATTGAAGGGGTGCCAGTTAATGAGTTTGAAAAATCTAAAGATTTGAATGAACATGGTGATCATAATCAAGTTCAATTCCATTTTAATCCTCAATGTAATTTGGCTATCGCTTCTTCCAAAAAGCATCTTTCACTCTATAGATTTGATGAATATGGGAAATTCATTCAAGTTAAAACTATTGCCAATCAAAATCATGAATTTACCAATATTACATCACTTCAATGGTCTCATGATGGTGAATTTTTCGCCATAATAGATAATGAAATATGGTTACTTTTCTCTAAATTTGGAAATTGTCATTTCAATTCTTTAGAAGTTTTAAAGGAATCCAAAATCCATTCAACTAATTCAATATTCCATTTGGATTTCTTGAAAGCTTCTCATCTATTCATTACTTCTAATTGTAAGAGTTTAATATTAATTGGATCAAATCAAATATTTTTATTCAACATTTTACTGTTAGTAAACAATAAGAATAGTAATTTTGACTGTGAAATTTCAAATTTAATCAGTTTCTCTTCTGAATACTTATCAGTAATCGATGAAAAACTGAGCTCACTTTTAAAGTTCCCCATATTACCCCATTTCAAGAAAATTATTAGAAAATTAGATTTTGATAATCCATTTACAACTAGTCATAAGGCATTAAGCGGTAGATTAACTATTTCTGCCAGTAAAAATTTCCAATTTTGTATGACATATGGCGATAAATTTTCAGTTTCCACCCCTATTCAAACAGGAGGTAAAGTTAATCACATTATTTGGTTTAATTTCCATAATTATTTCCTGGAAAGTTTGAATATAATAAATCATTTTTGGACCCAAAATGATCATTTAATTATCCTTAATCGTCAATATAATGAAAAAAGTGATACATTGACATTACTAGATGAAATCTTAGTATTTGATGTATCTCAATCTAAATATGGACATGGGGGAATTGGGTTTCAATTCACTTCTGACCGAATTATCTGGAGGTATAGTTTAGGACAGAAAGTAATTGCTTTTGATTATAATAAAGAAGGGGATTTAATAACTTTAACCGATGATTTTAAATGTTGCATATTTAAATTTGGATATAATAAGAATAATAATTTAACGGTAGAATTATCGACTAAAATTGATTTGAAAATGATATCAACCAGTTTAAATATTTTGGATATAGTTCAAATTAAAATGATTGGTCATTTCCATTTCTTATTATTACTTAATACCGGTGAATTCTATATCTTGAAAAGCAAAGAAATAACTGAATATAATAATAAACAAACAATGTTTGATTTGATATTAATTAATCCACATATTGAATTCCTTGGGATTTTTGAAGTTGATGATCGATTATTATACTTATTTAACGGTGATGCCATTCTTATTTATAAGATTGAAGATATCATGAATATTAACTCTGTTGGAATATTACCAATAATAATCCCCAATAATAATGAATATTTCCAACCAATATTAATGAGTATATCTTATAACCCTAAAACAGATGAATCTATCAATTTAATTGGGTTAGAGAATTTCAGTTCTTTGAAAGGAAACAAAATATTACAATTGAAAACTAGAGTAAATCATAAAACAATTTTAAATAATTTCATTGAATATTATATGATCAATGAAGATTTTAAGAGAATTAATACTTTACAGAAATCATTTGCAAATTATAATTATTCTCTTGAATTATTATTGTTCAAGTATTTAACTAATTTAGGTCAAGAATCGGAATTTTCAACTGATTCCAAAACCGAAAAGGAAATTGCAGCAGAGATTTCTGCTAACATTCAACTTTTAAAATCAATTATAAATTTAATCAATAATACTTCACAACCAGAATTTATTTATGTTAATTGTCTTCGTAAAGTTGAAGTTGGTTACTGGGCAAAATTCTTTGAAACTTTAAATACAACTCCATTAGAATTTATGGATAAATTAATTCAACTTGGAAACGAAGAACTTTGTCATAATTATTTAATTATTTACTTGAATTTCAAGAAAGAGAATGAATCAAATTCCACTTCAATTGACAAGGCTGATCAAGATATTATTTTAAAGATCTTGAGAATGTTAGCCAAGGCCAATAGATGGAACTGGTGCTTTGAATTGTGCAGATTCATTAAGTTACTCGAACCTTCAAGTAAATTTTTAAAACGTATAGAAAAATCGTTACAGAAGAATTAAAAGAATAAATATTAATAACCCACTAGAAATATATATATACATATTATATACATATTATATACATATTATATACGCTTGCGCAAAATAAATCTGGAACCTATTTCATGGTTTCAGTGTATAAATTGTAATCTTGTTCAATAAATATTATTTACTTTAATTTATTCATTTCCTTTAGACTCTCCGATCTTACTAAAGCTAAGTCTTCTGATAGACCTCTCGTCTGCTCCGTCTATTTTACATATTCCCTTTTAGCCTATACCTGTGTGGTCACGTGATAGTAATTATTCTCATCTCCTGCATGTAAACTTCAACCAACCACATTTCTCCTTTTGTAAAGATTGACAATCCAAACAAGCAGGAAGCAAGATGACCTTAGCCACTGAGTTTGCTGAAACCACTCGTCGGTCTGTGACCAGCGCAGACATGAGAAGTCGTGTTTTGCACTTATACCGTAAATACATCAGAAGTTCCAAGGAATTTGCTGAAATATACGAATTGGACATGCCTGTTTCTAACATCAAGACTAAGATTAGACAAGAATTTGAAAGACAAAGATTTGTCGACAACCTTGATGTTACCAACGTATTATACATGAAGGGACAAATGGAATACCAAGAAACCATGAACTTCTGGAAGCAAAGATCCCATGTTATGAGATACTTTGAAGATCAAGAAAACTACAACGTTGTGGATAAGAATGACTTCGTTAAGGGTTTCTTAAGAGGTGACCAACATTAAAGTATTTAGGCATTTCACAAGTCATTTAAGACAGATGTAGAGAGAGAGAGAGAGAGATAGAAAGAGACAGGGAGACCAAAGAATAGTTACCACTATAAGAAAGCAAAGAATATACAAGTTTACAAATCAACTATGTTGTAGGCCGCTAGTTTAAGTTGTAGAGGAAGAGAAGAAAAAGATCATACAGAAGTGAAAGAAAATGAAGCCGTACGGAATTAAAGAGTAGAATATTGAAAAACATCACATCAAATATGTATCAATTATAGGTTTGCATGTATGGAAATTTATATATCCTATTTATGCATCCTATTTATAGAAAGACATCACAAAATGTTATAGATAGATATGTATATAAATAGATAGATAGATAGATAGATAGAAATCCTTCTTGACTTTTACGAATAGGCATGACTTATTGAGATCTACAAGTTTTTACCATAACCAAAAAACTAAAACACTATTAAAGATATATATTCCAAAGATATCAAATTAATTCACTCTAAATTTCCTCAATTGGAGCTTCATCAGCGTAATCCAATTCTTCATCTTCATCAACACCAGCATCTTGATATTGTTGATATTCACTAACTAAATCATTCATATTAGATTCAGCTTCACTGAATTCTAATTCATCCATACCTTCAGAAGTATACCAATGCAAGAAAGCCTTTCTTCTAAACATGGCACTAAATTGATCACCAACTCTCTTAAATAATTCTTGAATAGAAGTGGAGTTACCAATGAAAGTAGCAGCCATATCCAAATCTCTTGGAGGAACTGAACAAACAGCGGTTTGTACATTGTTTGGAATCCATTCAACAAAGTAAGAAGAATTCTTTTGTTGAACTTTATACATTTCATCATCAACTTCTTTAACAGAAACTTTACCTCTAAAGAATGCAGCAACAGTCAAGTAACGTCCATTTCTTGGATCAGAAGCAGCCATCATATTCTTAGCATCAAACATTTGTTGAGTTAATTCTGGAACAGTTAAAGATCTAAAAGATTGAGCACCAATTGAAGTCAATGGAGCATAACCAACCATGAAGAAATGCAATCTTGGGAAAGGAACTAAATTAACAGCCAATTTTCTTAAATCAGAATTTAATTGACCAGGGTATCTTAAAGAAGTTGTAATACCAGACATAACAGAAGAAACAAGGTGATTCAATTGAGAGTAATTTGGTTGAGGTAATTTCAAAGTTTTTTGACATATATTGTATAAAGCTTCATTATCAATACAGAAAGTTTCATCAGAGTTTTCAACTAATTGATGAATAGATAAAGTAGCATTATATGGTTCAATAACGGTGTCACTAACTTTTGGAGATGGTAAAACAGAAAAAGTAGCCATCATTCTATCTTGGAATTCTTCTCTAATTTTAGAAATTAATAAAGTACCCATACCAGAACCAGTACCACCACCTAAGGAATGGGTAATTTGAAAACCTTGTAAAGAATCACAACCTTCGGCTTCTCTTCTTATTACATCCATAACAGAGTCGACTAATTCGGCACCTTCAGTGTAGTGACCTTTGGCCCAAACATTACCAGCTGAAGATTGTCCAAAAATAAAGTTATCTGGTCTAAATAAGTTACCAATGGCAGATTGCTTAACACCATCAATGGTACCTGGTTCCAAATCTACTAAAACAGCTCTTGGAACGTATTTACCTGAGCTAGCTTCATTGAAATAAACGCCTAATTTTTGCTTTTGGATATCGTCTGCGCCATGGTAATTACCATTTTCATCTAAACCATGTTCACCACAAATGGTTTCCCAAAAGGCGGTACCCTAGAATAAAGTTAGTATCAAATATTATATATACCAATTAAAACTATAAGAATGGTGTTATACATACAATTTGGTTACCACATTGACCTGTGGATAAATGGATCTAAATTAAAGTTAGTATAAAGAAAAAGATTTTAATGAATTTCAGCAAATTTTTTGAACCATAAACATTGATTTACTTGTACATATAAAACACTTCATAAGTAAGATATTCATTTTACTTTTAGTTATTAATTGCCAATACCTGATTTTAAAGATTATTCTCTAATAATAAATACCTTGATTCCCTTTTGTATAAATATGTATTGGTATTGAATATAAAGACTTTATTATGGGCTAGGAGGCTAACGTCTAACCCCCCACATATTCAACTGAGATCATATCCAGATCAAATCAATAATCGAGTCGGTTCCTTTGAACATTCAAGAAACAACTTCTTCTACTTATTATAAAGAGATTTAAAAATCGGTATAGATGGCATATTGGTTCTTTACGGTGAAATGAGGTGTTGGGGGTTGGGGTTGATGCGGTGTCACGATTTAAAAGGATACTTTGACGCGGTGAATAGGAAGGGTATTCGAATCACATTAAATATTTGATCTTTCTTGTGTATATGGAGAAGTAAATCAATTTCTTAAACTGGTTCTTTCACTAATATAAACTATGAATTATTGACATACAATTTCTCTCATTGCCGTTGGTAGTTGCAATTAAAGAATTACTATTAAATTTGTATTAATGCGTTATCTCACGAAAAAGAATTTGATCCTTTATTGATGTTTGTTTGTTTTGAATTTCGTTCGTCTAGGCATTACCCGGATATGTAAACATTGAGAGGTAAGTGAGAGAGCCGAATAGTTGAGTACATTTATTTTGAGGATAGGTGGTAGTGCGGGATAAAAAAGGGAGCAGTTTCTATGAAAAGGAAATAAATACCAGTTGAAGAATTGGTAAACAAACGCAAACTTGGGATTTTAATAGGAGTAAGAGAAAATGAAGCTACACGATCTATCATGTAATGCAAGTACAAATACCAAATAGGAATTATTTTATGCGGGCCATTTAATTGAAACCACTCATAAAATTCATGTGTTCTGGATAAGTTTCATATTGAAATAACCATTAAGTAAAGCTACAGTAGAAAAAAATAAGGAGAAAAGTGTGTTCAAGCCCAGCAGGTAAAGCAAATTTCCTGCTAAACAATATTAGTGTTTAGGAACAGTTTCATATAGTTTCATACGGTTTCATATAGGCTCATATAGGCTCATATAGTTGTCTCAAAAGTTAGACACCCTAAGAAATTGCCCCAGAGCGAGGTCCACGAAGAGGATATACAACTGAATAGTAAATAATTTAGGTATCTTGAATACGTAAATATGAAAATGTTTGCATCTGTAAGTGGCATTCTGTCATTCTTATATTCTTTTAAGAGAACATCATTATCAAAGGCTAAACATAGTATTAAACATAGCACTGAAAAATAATAGAGAATAAATTAAATTAACTTGGTTCTTTTTTTTTTTTTAGCTTTGTTCGAAGGTAAATATGTAATAATGTAACTACAAAATGTAAATAATAACCACTCGAGAATTTCCGTTCTCATGAACCATTTGCAACTACTTCAATATGACAATATAACTGTAGATATAGCAATAGGTAGCTTATCTATTTATACGTAAATTTTTCCCCCGGATGTGATCCAGAATATTGAATAAGTTCAGGCAATTACCGCTCGCTTTTAATTTACCTCTACCTGTTCCCTCCTTGATTTACGTGTTCTTAATTTTCTATCATTCGCCTCTTTCCACAAGCTACTAAAAAAAAAGGAAGTATACAAAAAAAAGAAACCGGTCCTGCACTTGACGTGTTTTTTGTGGTAATTAGAGAACAAAAACTGTAATATAATATAAAATCAACTTAGTGTTTAATTCAAGCATAGCAGTTCAAATCTCCTTTTTCATATAAGAATGGCAACTATACAGAACCGTACGTTTGAATTCCAACAATGTGTTCAAACGTTTGCTAAATTGAATAAAAAGCAAGTACCAAATAATAATGATAACAAGGCACCAGCAAAGTCCCAATTTTCTCTTCAAGCTGGTATTATTGCTAAAGATATCGCTCATACTACTGAATTATTAAGTAAATTAGCGATATTAGCTAAAAGAAAATCATTATTTGATGATAAGCCAGTCGAGATAAGTGAATTAACTTATGTAATTAAACAAGATATATTTAAAATTGAAGATAATATTAAATCTTTACAAAGATTTGTTAAAGGGGATACCAATGTTCAAATAGATTCACAAGTTAATCAATATTCTAAGAATGTGTTGGTTTTACTTAATTCTAAAATGAAGAATATTTCTGGAGAATTTAAAACTGTTTTAGAGACTAGACAAAAAAATGAACTATTAAATAAATCAAGAACTCAACAATTTTTATCGGCAACAGCTAATCAAAGAGCCAAATCTCCAAGTGATTTGGGTCTCACGGGGGAAAACCCTTATTCATCTAGTTTCCCTGCTAATGGAGTTGTTTCTGGTCAACAAACCAATAATTTAGATTATGATCAACAATCTAATAGTCCTTATGGTAATGAAGATATGTTAACAATTCCTGATCAAACCAGACAACTTTTACTCATGGAAGAACAAAATGGGAATCAATATTTACAAGAACGTAACCGAGCTGTTGAAACAATAGAACTGACTATTAACGAAGTTGGTAACCTTTTCCAGCAATTGGCAACTATGGTTAGTGAACAAGGAGAAGTAATTCAAAGGATAGATCAAAACGTGGATGATATTAATATTAATATTCTGGGGGCACAAAGAGAACTTCTCAAATACTACAATAATATTCTGAGCAATAGAATGCTTTTCTTGAAGATTTTTGGTGTTTTAATTGTATTTTTCTTACTTTGGGTCTTGGTTAGTTAACAAATATATTTGTATTAAACACTTTTCATTATACACATATAGTTAGCATCGAAAATAAATTTTTAATAAGTACAATAGATTAGTAAATATATATTTATATTATCTCCTATTTATATACCTTGAGTGTAGTTTGTAATAAGTATGTATTATATTTGGGCTCTCAGTGAAGAGATGAATTTAGAGGCGTGATAAGCACGAAGATAACAGAAAAAATAAAAGAAGGATGAAAGATGAAGGGTTGAAGGATAAGAGTAAGAAGAATTAGTGACAATATACAGTTATATGGTTGATTATAGCTGATTAGTGTGCGTTGTGCAAACTAAATAGAAAATCTTACTTATATGTATATATGAATATACATATTATACCGTTTTAGACTTATATGGCTCCATACCTTTCAACTAGCCCTTCTCTTATCGGTTTTTTCTCTCTTCTTCTCTACCCTCACTTTTTAGCTCCTTTTGCACAACACTTATATTTTCCCCTTTCTTGTAGGGGCAGAACACCTGCATGTAGCCTCAATCCTAATCAAAAATTAAGATTCTTTTTCTGGCTATCTCAACGGCAAAAAAAAGTAATTGCAAACCACCAAAAGGGGGCAGAGAACTTGGACTGGGTACCACCAAATAAGCATAAAGAACGACGAAATCAGGAAGAGAATCGATATTGTGACGTTGAAGCCAATAAGACCAATATTCAAGAACCCAAACGCCCATAGCATATCATTTTATCATTAACCCATATAAACTTTATTTCTCCTGTCACTTTTTTTTTTTAATTTAAAGGACCTTAAACAACTACTAGTAAGAAGATAAATATGTGGAATTACTTTTTTGGAGGCAACAATGCCCAGAAGAAAGAACTCCCTAAGAAGGCCATTGTTGAATTAAGAGAACATATACAAATGCTTAATAAGAAGAAATCTCATTTGGAAGATCAAATATCTGATCAAGAATCATTAGCAAGAAAATATGTAACTACTAATAAGAATCTTGCTAAGAATGCCTTGAAAAGGAAAAGAGGTTATGAAAATCAATTAATGAAAATAGAGAATCAAATTGATAGTTTAGAAACACAACTTACTGCTATAGAAAGTGCCAACTTGAACTTAGAAACCATGAAGGCTATGAAACAAGGTGCAAGTGCTATGAAACAAATCCATGGAGAATACGATGTTGATAAGGTTGAAAATACTATGGATGATATAAGAGAACAAGTT
This sequence comes from Kurtzmaniella natalensis, assembly GCA_030574355.1. Classification (NCBI taxonomy): domain Eukaryota; kingdom Fungi; phylum Ascomycota; class Pichiomycetes; order Serinales; family Debaryomycetaceae; genus Kurtzmaniella; species Kurtzmaniella natalensis. Next base: position 19,693 of record JAJMEV010000039.1, on the reverse strand, counting down.
GAATTAGCTGATGAAATCCTGGAAGCTATATCTAGACCAGTTGGATCTGAATTTATTGATGAAGATGAATTAGAAGATGAATTAGCTGCACTTCAACAAGAAGCTGTAGCTGAACAAGCACCAGCACAAAAGGTTAAACCACAACCTGCTGCTAAGCAAGAATTACCTTCTTTCCCAACTGTTAGTAAGGCTAATCCAAAGGTGGAAGAAGAAGAAGATCAAGATGAAGAAGCTTTGAAGGCTTTACAAGCGGAAATGGGATTGTGAGTGATTTTATTTTACAGTATAATATAATTTAATATAATATAATATCTTCGACTATAATGTGATATCTATATATTTATAGATACATTCATATTATGTGTATTTTGTACTCTATAGATTGAAATACTTCTTAAATATTGGCAATGTGTGTGATATATATACATATTAATTGGTTGCTAATACTCTTCTGTTCCTCAATTTCCGAAAGGGAACCACAATAAAATCAAGTACCGAACAGTTTCCGTGCTTTCGCATTTACTGGCAAAATTAGCATGTTACCAGCTTTTCTAGCATTTCAGAATTGAGCATCAGAAAAAAGAGAATATAATCGAGCAGAAGGCGAACAGAATAATAGACAGAGGACCCACAGTATCTACGTTCTTGACATATTTTGTGTTCTTATAATAGTTGCTGTTATTATAATTATAGTTCTTATAATACTTGTTGTTTTTATTGTAAGTTGTTCTTATATTTTTGTTGTAGTTTATATTACTTCGTTTCATCATGCGGTCATTCCAGAGTGTAGGCCTCTCTCTTTTCCTGTATTCGCCACCTCTTCTCTTATTGTCTTTCATATATCTCAGGTGCTGCACATTTATGGAGGAATAGGCTCATCTTTCCTGTACGAAGTGAAAAAAAAACTAGAAACTTCTACTAAGCTACTAATAGGTTTCCAGATATAAACAACAACCAAGTGTAAAAACTTGATGGAAACATGCTTAGGAGTTTTTCAATTCGTTTAAAACTTCCAGGTAGGTTTGTTTACAAAGGATCTTTCCGATTTAAATCTGACGTTACTGTTAGCGATGTTAGCGATGTTAGCGATGTTAGCGATGTTAGCTTTGTTAACGATGCTTCCAACCAGATTTATGATCAAGTTTTACATGAAATAAAAGAAAGAGATTCATATGGCTATACCCATAGTTTGAATTTACATAATAAAGCGTTTAGTCAACTTGGGAGTGTTTCTAGAGAAGAACTCAAAGAAAAAATTAAAAAGAAAGATGAATGGGTAACTCCATATGATTACCTTACTAAGACTCGTTGGGCTCAAGATATAAGTTATTTAGAAACACTTTTAGATGCTTTAATTCAAAATAAAAATTTTGTTAGAGCTAGAAATGTTTTGGATGCCCTTCAACCTTTATTAAAAGACAATGAACAAACCCTTATATATTGTATAAATAACTATCTTTTAGCTTATTCTAACGAACCAACTACATCGAGTTCAGAAATTTCAAATTTTGTCAATAATAAGATTGAAGCTGATTTTGAAGTTAAGCCCGATGATAGAACATATGCCATTTACATTTCGAGTGATCCAGAAAAATTTGGTGAAATTATGGAAACTTTAAGATCAAAAGAAGAACCTGAATTTGTTAGTAATATTTTCACTCATATTGATGTATTGGGCGATGATTTAATCCTGAAAATTCTTCATGGTGATATTATATTTAGATCTGAAGTTCCACAAGATCTTATGGCCCTTTATGATCAAGCTCAAAAACGTAAATCAAACAATATTGCTTATGATCAAGAAAACCCTGAAAATGAAGATGATCTTTTCAAAATGGAAGATGTTTTCGTTTTGGAAGGTAATGATAACGATAATATAATTAATGAAAATGGGGAAGAGAACCATATCAATGCTAAAAATAGTTCTAATGAACCTGAACTTCTTCCAGTAGATTCTTTTAATTTAAGAGCTATCAAAAATTCTCTTAGTGGTCTTGAAAAAACTAATCAAGAATTTGTTGATTCATTTTTAGAAAAACTTGGTAATGAAAGTGTTACTCCATTTTATACTAATGAAAGAATAAATTATTTTGAAATGTTTAAAAGTTTAAAATCAGATGAAGAAAGAGAAAAATTCAATGAATTACTTGAAAGTATTAATTTAGAAAGAGAAAAAATCTTGGAACTGAAAGGTTTAGATGCAGCTAAAGAACGTTGGAAGCATTCATTTGAAGAATTGAAAAAATTGGGTCAACTTCCTCAACGGAAATCATTAAATGTTCAATTATTTAAATGGTATCAAGATTTACTTCCATTAATTGAAGCTGAAGTTGAAATTTGTAGAAATTTAGTTAAAGATGAAACTAGTGATTCAAGTGGTTTCGATGAATTAACAGTGAAAGATAAAGCTAAAGTGAAAGATAAACTTTTCTATGCACCATATTTCACTCTTCTTTCCCCACTGAAAATGTGTGTTATTACAATTTTAGAAATTCTTAAATTAAATAGCACTGGTGGTGTTTCCGATGGTATGAGATTAACTCGTGCAATTATGACGGTTAGTAAAGCTTTAGAAATGGAATATAGAGCTCAAAAGGTTTTACAAGAAGAAAAAGATCAAAAAAGAACAAGAAAGAGAAGTATTAAAGAATTAAGAGAGATTGTGAAACGTAGAAAATATTCATCGAAAAATTCTAAAGGTGACGACAATACATGGCAATCAGAAATTCATGTTAGAATAGGTGAGGTTCTTGTTAGTAATTTATTAGAGGTTGCTAAAATTCCAGTTCATGGTATAAATCCAAATACTGGTGCTGAAGTTGTTGGTTTACAACCAGCAATTTATCATAGTTTCCAATTCATGAATGGTCAAAGAGTTGGGATTTTAAGACTTCATAAAGAATTGGTACAATTAATTGCCGGTGATAATGAACTGACACTTGTTCAACCTCAATATTTACCAATGTTAGTTAGACCAACACCTTGGACATCTTATAATAGTGGTGGATATTTAATAACTGCCAATAATGTGGTAAGAACTAAAGATCTGCCTGAAACTATGGCTTATTTAAGAACAGCCCTGGAGCAAGGTCGTTTAGATAGAGTATTTGATGGGTTAAATGTTATTGGTGATACTCCTTGGACAATTAACGCTCGACTTTTAAAAGTTATCATTGAAAAGTGGAATACTGGTGAAAGATTTTTAGATATTCCTGAAGCTCGAACAATTTTAAAACTCCCACCACCACCACCACATGACTCTGATCCTAATGTTAAAATTGAATATAGAACTCTTGTTAATAAAATCTTTAACGAAGCAAGTTCTAGAAAATCAATAAGATGTGAAACTAATTATAAATTAGAAATTGCTCGTGGGTTTATCGGTGAAAAACTTTACTTCCCAAGTAATCTTGATTTTAGAGGTAGAGCTTACCCAATCTCACCTCATTTAAATCATTTAGGTAATGATTTAACTCGTGCTCTCTTTTTGTTTTGGGAGGGTAAAAAATTGGGTGCCAAAGGTTTAGAATGGATGAAAATTCATTTTGCTAACGTTTTTGGTTTAGATAAGAAACCATTACATGAAAGATTAGAATTCACTAACAATAATTTGGAAAAAATTATCAAAAGTGCTCAAGATCCATTAGGTGAAGGTAAGTTTTGGTTAGAAGCTGACAAGCCTTGGTTAGCACTTTCAATTGCCATGGATTTAGATGAAGCTTATAAATTGGAAAATCCAGAAGAATATGTATCTCATACACCAGTTCACCAAGATGGTTCTTGTAATGGTCTTCAACATTATGCTGCTCTTGGTGGTGATGTAGATGGTGCTATGTCAGTTAATCTTGTCCCTCAAGATAAGCCACAAGATGTTTATAAATATGTTGCCCTGCTTGTTCAACAAATAATTGATAAAGACGCTGCAGCAGGTGATGAAACTGCTATTTTCCTTCAAGATAAATTAACTAGAAAAGTTGTTAAACAAACTGTTATGACTAACGTTTATGGTGTTACATATATTGGAGCAGTTGCACAAATTGAAAAGCAAATTATGCATCACTATAGCGAACAAGAAATAGCAGCAAGGGTTCCTCATAAGATGGCCGTTTATTTAGCTACACATGTCTTTGATTGTATGCGTCAACTTTTCTCTGGTGCCCATCATATTCAAGATTGGTTAGGATTTTGTGCTAGGAAGATTCTGAAATCGATTAATCCTGACTTTGATGATTTTGCTATGAAAACGGCCAAGGGTAAACCAAATTTCCTTTCACTGGTTATTTGGACTACTCCTTTGGGTTTAAATTGTGTTCAACCTTATAGAGTAAGTGCCAAAACAAGAGTTGATACTAATCTTCAAGATATTGGTATTACTGATCCATTTGGTGCTGCTCCAATTGATGCTCGTAAACAACAAGTTGCGTTCCCACCTAATTTTGTTCATTCTTTAGATGCTACTCATATGCTTCAAACTGCTTCAGCATGTGGTAATTCGGGAATTACATTTGCATCAGTTCATGACTCATATTGGACTCATGCTTGTGATGTTGATATTATGAACGTTAATTGTAGAGAACAATTTATTGAACTTCATAGTACCAATTTGATTCAAAAATTGAAAGAAGAATTTGAAGAAAGATATAAAGGAGCTTTAGTTGTTGGTTATGTTGAAGCTAAAAGTGAATACGTTAAAAAAGTGGCTGAAGTCAGGAAATCCATTGGTAAACAACTTGGAAGACCATTATCATTAGCTGATGAAATTTATCTTGAAAAAAGAAGACAAGAACTTCTCAATCTGATAGACCCTGACGAAATTGAAATGGGTAAAAATATGGTTACTACCGTCAGTGTCGCTGAAGAAATACCATCTGAATTAATTTTTGACAACACTAGTCAAGCTAAGGGCCAAATTCTTATTCCTTTGAAATTCCCAGATATCCCAGAAAGAGGTGATTTCGATATTACAATGGTTAAAGACTCTACATATTTCTTTTCCTAATTTCATTATTCCTTGTAAATAGATTATATACACATCAGAAAATCTATAAATATATATATATATATATATACTTGAAAGCTTTTCATGTTTTTGTTTAATTTGTTCATTTATTTATCTAATTTATTTATTTAAAAACCTTCCTTTATTCTATTTTATCCCTATTCTTATTGTACAATTTTACCCTGAGCTTCAAAATTTTCAATCAATGCAATTAAAGGTTCCATCTCAGATCGATCTATTAAACTATATTCTTTCACAAACAGAATATAATGAGCAAAGAAAGAATTCCAATGAGCTTCCAACAGTAAATGAACTATTTTATCAAAATGATTATGATAAATATGGGCAAATATCCTAAACATTTGTCTCAGAATATTTTTACAATCTTTCAAAAAATTTGGAGGGAAAGATCCACCATTTTTAGTTGGGAAAACAGCTTGATCGTTTAATTTACCGGAAATCCAAGTTAAAACGTAATCTATATAAGTTCCAGCTGGTAAATTTATAAGTTGACCATTCCCATCAACCCACATATAGTTTGTATTTGGACCAGCATTCATAGTTGGATATGATTCAGGAGTTACATATTCTGCGATAACTCCATAAAATTGATTTAAATTGGTAAACACTTCAAATATCGTAAGTGCTACCCATTCACCGTAATCAACATATTTCGGTAATTGAACAATAGTTTTGAAAGAACCTTTAACAAGAGCAGTATTTACAAATGGTTCACAAAGGAATAATGGAGGCTTTTCATAAGCAGTTGATCTGACTCCACCAGTTGATGTTGAAGCAGATGTCAATGCATTCCCCGATGTGCCACCTGATCCTGACCCTAATCCTAGGCCTCCTGTTGCAGAAAGACCACCTGAACCAGCCAAAGTTGGGGTATTATTTGATGTTGCTGAAGTTCGTTGACGACGAGGCAGCTTCAGTGGTGATTGCAGTCTTCGAAGGGTCGATCCCAGCAGATTTGCTTGAGCATAAAAGGTACTGGCGGGTTCGATTTCTTTTTTACTCTTCTTGGCTCTACCAAAACCTCGTATAGTATTAAGGAATGACATATTGAAAAGAACGGGGTTGTCAAAGCTCAAATCGTAAACCTATTCTTCCTAGTTAATGGTTTTATTTATTTTCAGGAGCAAAGCGAATCGCGTGAAGTTGGCATGCAGGCTTAGCAGGGCCCCTTTCACTGGTGGGAAATACGAGAGAACACTAGCAGACTATACTATGCTAATTTATACTACTATTATTTACTATTCTATTCTATTAATGTTTATCATTATTACTGAATATAGCTGGCTACCGTGATTATGTGATTATGTGGTATAATCACAGGACAACACTTTTTTTACTCGTGAAAGCTACCATACACACCTGGATCACTGCTCGTGTTCTTGGTATGTATTCTTTTTTGCATTACCGCGTTTATTGACTGGCTCGTAGCTTAACTTTTGAGGCTACTGTGTTAGACTCCTATGCTAGCAGGTGTTAGTCTTAAATATCACACTATGTTTGACGATATAATTGTATGGCATAATTGTGTAATATGTAGATGTTAGTAATTTGTGAGAATGCTTCAAACTCGAAAAGTCTCCGAATACATATCGCTTCTATTCATACCTTGGATTAACTTTCTATGTACATTCTTGTATTCTACCCATCGGAAAATTGATCGTTTATTTAAGTTTCTTCTATAATATGAATTTTCATTACTTTCTTTTTTTTTTTCATTATTTACAGCTACCTAAGGGTTCACCGACTTTAACCTTCTGGTTGACTTCTAAATTGAATTCCCAATCCTTCGGTGCTTCAAATACCAATACTACTGTCAGACCTAATTTGAAGCCTCCCATTTCTTGACCCTTAGTTAATGGGTATCCGCCAAGTAAATTACTAGCTCTTGTGTATGTAGCTTCGTAAACTGTATTCTTTTTCAATTTCTTGTATTGTTTTTTGATTTTTTCAAGTAAAGGTGTTTCCTCAGTAGATGCAATCTTATTATTAATATTATTGTTGTTATTGTTTTTGTTATTATCGTTATCATTATTATTACTACTTTCATCATCTTCAGATAAAGTATCTATCTGCAGCAGCAGCAGAGACAGGTAAATTTCATGTTCATATCTTTCATTAGTCTTTAAGTCTTTATCAAAATTAATTACAATCAGACCAACATTAGTAGCACCAACAGGGATCATCAGGAAAAATCCATATTTCCAATAACCTAAAAGAGCAACTCTTTCATTTAAAACGAATAACCCTTGTAAAGTTTTCTGGAAAAATGGAGCTACTGAAAATAATTCTCCAATAAAATGACGACGAAGGGTCAGAACCCACAGAGTTGGCAGATGGAAATGATGATAATCACCAGGGGCCAAATAAATAACGGTGAAATAAAGACTAGTATCTTTACCATGGATTAAATTTTGAATAGCTGGGGTAGCCAAATCTTTGGCAACTTGAAGTTCTTCCCCTAAAGTAGCCAGAGATGCAGTTCCATCACCGTTATCTTGGAAATTAGGAGAAATATTATTAATAAAACCTTCATTATCAGATGATGGTGACAGAATTCCAGAAGTTCTAGCAAATTCTTGATCTCTAGTATGATTTTCTTCAGATTCTTCGAAAATTAATTGATGAGTTGGAGCTGCTAATTCTTTCCTTTTAACACCCAAAAGAGCATCAACCAGGTATGTCATATCTTTAACTTGTTCAATTTCACCATTTTCCACTCTACCAAAACCCAAGACTTTACCATCGGCTGGCAGAACCAAATCAACTTCTGAAATAGGACGTACACCAGGTTTTAAATCACGATAGAAAAATTCAGATAAATTAGGATAGGTTTGTAAATCAGGTTCAGCCATTTCATCTAAATTTACTCCAAATACTGCAGAATAAAATCTATACAGAGGAGATCTAAACCAAACTGGAAGATTAATTTGATTAATTTGACCCCAAAGTCTTGAAATAGCTTTTAAAGGTAATGTCAGATAAGCATAAAGATGCCACAGCAGAGGTTTAACTGCATATTCATTTTTAGGGTAATGGCCTCTATCATAATTAATTTTAGCAGCTACCCCACCTAATACAACTGATAAAGAAGTTAATGTCCACCATCTCATAAATTTACGTCTTTGCAGTCTTTGTTTACGAGCTTCAGCGGAGAAAAAACGACGATGTAAATTAGCAGTTTTAACTCGAAGACTTTGAGTTTTAGATGATAATGAACGGGCCAGTGGTAATGATAATCTTTTCTTGCTCCAAGAAAATAAAACCAGACGTTTTGGTCTTGGGAAATTTGACCACAGACCTAAAGATCTAACTCCTTGAATACCAAACAGTGGACGACCATGAGGAGCCACATGTAATTGCCCCAAGTTATTGGCAGCCCTGGTGAGTGGATGCGAAATATCATTACGAGCTGATTTCAGAACTGAATGTGAAGAGCCGACTGCTCTATGTTTAAAGGATCTATACATAACAACCCTCTTACAATATTAAAACTTCTAAATAAAATCAAATCAAAATATTGTGGTTATTGGAAACAATCTAAACAAAGTTGGCTTTGGAAGAAGTGGAAAATAAATATTTTACGTGAGAAGTTATAGAAAAAATAAAATAAAAAATAAAACACTCTTTTTAGACTCCAAAAACGCGGGCCCAAAACAGCTAAAAAATGGACCAAACAAAGCGTTCGAACAAGTTTTGAATAAGAAAAAATAACAATGAAAAGAGTTGAACATTTAAAACACGTCGCTTACAAAGGAAGCACGACGAGGTAAAAGGAAAAGAGGATTTAGCGAACAATTTTAAAGAGATCGATTGATATGGTTAGATAAGAACCCTACCCTAATTTTCAATCGAAGTATGATATGTATACTTCACTTGTTTTTTCCTACCCCGTGATTTCTCTTAATGATGGAGGAGGAGGGCATTACTTTCCAAATTTGTACATATTGCTCGTGAAACAAAAAAAAAAAAATAAGCGATCACACGAACAGTAATTTATAGAGATTCTCATCTAGTTTATTGCCCGTTTATTATACCTGTATCTATCTATCTTATTATTATTGTTATTGCTATTATTTCTTTATCCAAAATTCCCAATCGTATAGTGCGTTCATTGACATTAAATTGACATGTGATTTTTACACAAACCAAAAATTGGGTTTTAGTTAAAAATTATGGGTTTAGATACCTAATTGTGAAAATACCCGTTCTCTAAGCTTATCTATAAATTCCTGTGGAATTGATTTCATTTTCTTTGTTTCGCTGATTGCAAATATAATTTTGAGACTCCATATATCTTCTGTCTTATTAAGATTTTCAACAAGCAGTGATAATTGAATCTTCCCATCAAGTAAATGAAGTGCCAGGATATCATCTGATACACTATTAACATCATTTTCTTGATCACCTAAATATAACATTTGTCGTTCAAATGGATCAATATTTTTCGTGAAAACTTCCAATTGTGAAATCTTAAACATATCTTTATCAATTTCTATATCATCATTTTTAAATTTTGATAATTTCTGTGAATTCTCTAATAATCTACCAATAGTTGGTTGTAAATTCAATTGATTTTGTCTCTTTGCAACATAAATCTCCAATTTTTCTTTAAATTTTTCAAGGTGAAACAGATTTACCATGAAATTTATACAAACATCAAAATGTTCATCTGATTTTACATCAATCCTTGAAATATCACTTAAAGGTGGGAGTAAACATGGTGCTTGAGTTGAAATTATTTGTCCATCTATTTTCAATATTTCAATTGGAAGTTTACATGATAATTTAGTATTAACATCTCTAGCAACTAAACATCTTGGTTCAATGGCTAAAGCCCAAAAATGTCGAAGTGCTTGTAAATGAACTTCTCTTTCACTTTGTGATCCAGGGAAAACTGGATACATAGCAATAACAAGACATGCAGTTGCAAAATTTGAATTTTTGAAAGCATACTGTCCACCTCCAAGGAATAAAAATCCTAAACCCATATTTATTACCATATGTGAACCATATTCCATATCTGGACGATGAGTATCTCTATGTAAAACTCTTAATCTTCTAAAAGTCTCTAAATCTCCTGTCCCGGCAACAACAACCGATAAGCATAAAACTAATAAATTTCTAGTTTTACATGCTCCATGATGGGCAACTTTTTGATCATAATTCTTATACGGTAATTGTGCAATTTTCATCATTAAATCTAAGAAATGTAATATAGTATCCCTTGCTTGATACAGATTACTCAGAGCATATTTAAGAGCAATAGACATACACATACCTCCCAATATATTGAAAAATGATAATTCATCACTATCCAAGGATTCAATTTCATTGAAATAATGTTGTAAACAGTTTGGAATACTATTTTGAACCCATTCTATTGTTGGTTCAATTTTATCCCATAAAATCAAATTATAAGCAAGGCACCTAAGAAATAAAATATCTGGTCGAATATAATCTAATAATCTTTCTGAATCAGGTACTTTCAATTTAGAAGCAACACTTTCCTTGCCGGTCTTTAAATATATTAATCCAAGTGCCATTACAGCACCACAACATGATTTATCCAATTCTTCAAAAGTTTGATAATCTTTCATTGATGTTGCAAGTTTACTAAGTTTTTCAAATACATGTGTATCACCCAACCCTTTAAGATCATTGCCTTTACCAAGGTTAACTAATCCTAACGATATACCTGCTGCTAATCGATATCCTTCGTTGATTTGTTCGGTATCATTTTGGAAAATAATACCACTGATTTGGCCAAGCATTATTTCACTCATTCTTCTATGTTGTGATGCAAGGTATAAAAACCCAATCCCAATTAAACCAGCTGTCTGTACTATAATAGGTACATTCAAATCATTGGCACCTTGAGGTAATAATGCAACTGCATGAACCAGGAGAACTTTAGTAAGCTTATTATCCATAGTACCCCTAAGCAGCGCAGACATACCTAAAAGGAGACCAACTGAAGTCAATGGATGCTTTGGACCCAAATAATTATAAATATGCCATTCCTCAAGTTTTTTGAGGTGCCCATTCAAACCTAACCCCAACAAAAATCCAGCGTGCTGTGAATTAAGTTCTGGTGGTTTATTGAAAATTAACCACAGCCCACTTATTCCCTTTGCCTCTCTACTAATACTTAAACCTGACAGAACTCCATTGTGGAAATAACCCCAATCAGTAGCATTTTGAGGAATTTGGTCTTTCGTTAATATAATAGTGTTACCATACGGTAAAATATTACAATCAAAATTGAATTTTGGGATCGGGAATTTTTCTGTCATTAAGGGCATTCTTGTAGCATAGAATAAGGCAGCCCTCCCCATTGGGATTGTTAAAGTACGCAAAGCTACCATAGAAGCCAATTCTCTTTGCAATACTACCAAATCATATTGTTGAATATTATTTGGTTCTTCAAGTTTCAATGTTGCATTTTGAACTTTAGTTTGATGTAAAATACTGGTAATTTCGTAGAATCTTCGATCACTATCGAAAATCATCTTGGCAATACTTATTCTAACAGCTTCTGTCTGACCATCCCATAAAACCGTAGCCGGTTGATGGTTTTCCCTTTTATCGAATAATCCACATAATATATTACTTATTGAATTAACTGGAGTATCCTCAAATCTAATACTATTCACCGGATTTTTGTAAAAAGCAGTTAGATCTTTTCTACCTAAAGTCTCCAAAATTTCACTGTTCCATTCAAAAGTTGGATTTTCTTGACACTCAAGTAGTGCTTCTCTTAAAGGTATATTTATACCAAGAGGGAAACTATCTAAATCATAGCTTGTTATTCCATATTCATTCATCATTTCCACAATGTTGGCAGACCCATAATTAGGCAGAACGAGAAGTTCAAAAAGTCTTAATACAAAGTACGTCCTTGGAGTCACAACTTTATCAACCAGTTCATCTTCTTCAACAAGTTCGGAAAATGTTATATACCTTATGATTTTTTCTCCAAATATAGAACTTAAAGATTGCATTAAATTGGGTGGAGAATCAACAATTGATACCAGTAAAAATTGTATGGTTCTATCGATATTTTGATTTTGGATTTCATAATAATTTGCCCAACTCTCTGACCAACCCATCCAAGTGGTCAATTGAGCTAAAAGAGCTCCAATTAATTCCACTTGTTCAGAAGCCAAAGCATCCAACATGAATTCTTCTCTAATAAAATGAAGAGTTAACACGATATAGGGAGCCAAATCTACAAAAGAATACAGCAAAGAAGCCAATTGATGTAAGTTTCTTGCAGTATCAATTAATTTTGTAATTTCAGAATCACCAGGAGGCGCTTCCCAAAATAATACACTCAACAAGACAATAACGAAAGCGTTCCATTCATTTTTTTCCTCTTCTAGAGACAAGGCACAACACCATAATACCCAAAGAAGTTCACGAATCTTTGAACCGGATAAATACGAAAGGGCTAACATACAATGAGAAATAAATTCATTACTTGGAGATAAAATTAATCTTAAAACATAAGTTTTCCCATTTTTAGCTAATAAAGCTATGTCTTCACCAAAGGCACTCAGAATTGATACTATTGGAGGGAAATTAGAAGATATACGGATTGGAGCCAGCTCAATTTCCAAAAATGGGTGTACTAATTTAAGTTCCGTGGTAGAAATCAATGCCACAAGCCAACCAGGATGTAAATCGTTATTCAAAGGGGTACATAAATATTTATTATGATAACTCTGATGAAATCGCCATGAATTTTGCAGGTAAATATATACATTAGTTATATTAGTATTATTAGTAGTAATTGAAGAAACACACAATGCAATTTGGTCTTCAAATGTAAGTATATTTACATGGTTAGGTGATTGATTTTGATAAGTATCAATGTGTGTCCACAAAAGATCCTTTTTAAGACTCAGAGGTTCTGCAAATCCAGATTCAGACATTCGAGCAATGGAAGATATATCGGTAAGTAAAGTAGATGTTCTCTTTTTATCCATTGAGATCAGATGCTGTTGTTGTTGTTGTTGATGTTGTTGTTGATGTTGCAACAGAGGGATAATTAAATGACCAGTTGTAGAAGATGAAGTTGTAGGGTTCTGATCTTGAATCATTGAAGATGATACTGAATTAAATTTCCTTCGTCCTAAAGAACGGACATGATATAAAATGATTGATTTATTCTTTTCGTTAAAAGTTGCACAGAGAGACCCCGAAGCAATACCATTAGAATTATTTGACGAAGAAGAAGAAGTCGACGATGACATTGAATGAACAGATTTTGAATCATTCATGTTGGAATTCCGTAACCCACTCTGAGGGAATGCTATAAGCAGTTCCATAGAAGTGATTACCAGCGTCAGAGAAGTTGAAATCAGTCTAAAATCACCCAATGGATCAACTAATGTTAAAAATTGGGCATTATAGAATGCTGGAGGTTGATGTATATCGTTAATAGAGAAAGACGTGGATTCTTTCTCCAACACTAAACCAAAGTCAAAGGGAAACAATTTCTTTAAATTAAAAGGGAAATTAACCGTATATTGACGACCGTCTTGATGATACACGTAAGCACTTCTTTTCAATGCCACTACCAATGCTTGATTGTTTGGATCACACTCAAAAGTAGTGTAAACAGCGTCGATGATATCGTCTTCATAGCTCAACTTCCTAGATATGCATGCACCTTCGATTACAATTACAGTTCGTTTCCCCACAAGCAATTGTACATGGTTTTCATGTAGAACGGTTGTGTATCCAGTCTTCAGTAGGTATTTGTGCTTGAGTTCGTCCCTTACGGTGATCCCAGGAAGAGTTATCGGCATTAGACATATATGTTGATGGAAAACTAAACACTAAATTTACTCCAAACTCAAAACACTCCTCAAAACACGCTCAATTAAAGATCGCGAAAACACAAACAGAGAAGAAGTACCAGATCAGATCAAGGCAAGTAAAAAGTGAGTGGTGAGAAGAAGGCGAAGAGGAGAGGAAAAAGTGGGCGAAGACCAACGAAAGAAAATAATATTAGAAGTTACAGAGTACTACATGTAAATTTGAAAACACCATAAATACAGAGTAGACCGATGAGGTCAAACTATTTACACTTACTCGATAATTCTGGTGACCAAACCGGTACCAACAGTCTTACCACCTTCTCTAATGTTGAATCTTTGGTTAGTTTCCAATGGAACCTTCTTGGTAAGAGTGATTTCCATTTCAACATTGTCACCTGGTAAGACCATCTTGGAGTGATCAGTACCTTCTGGGAACTTGAAAGAACCAGTGACATCACAAGTTCTAATAAACAATTGAGGAGAGTAGTTTTCACCGAATGGAGAGTGACGACCACCTTCTTCCTTAGTTAAGATATATAAGGAAGCCAAGATTTTCTTGTGAGAAGTAACAGTACCTGGCTTAGCCAAGACCATACCACGAGAAAGTTCATCTCTCTTGACACCTCTAAGTAAAATACCGTTGTTATCACCAGCGATAGCTTGGTCTAATTCCTTCTTGAACATTTCAATACCGGTAACAGTGGTCTTGAATGGCTTATCGAAATCACCAACAATTTCAATTTCTTCACCCTTCTTTAAAGTACCACGTTCAACACGACCAGTGACGACGGTACCTCTACCGGAGATAGAGAAAACGTCTTCAACTGGCATAAGGAAAGGTTGTTCTAAATCACGTTGAGGAGTTGGAATGTATTCATCAACAGCGTCAAGAAGCTTCATAATAGCTTGTTCACCAATTTCTGGTTCGCGACCTTCTAAAGCACAAAGAGCAGAACCCATAACAACTGGAGTGTTATCACCATCGAAACCGTAAGAAGTTAATAATTCTCTCATTTCCATTTCAACAAGTTCCAACATTTCTGGATCATCAATAGTATCAACCTTGTTAACAAAGACAACCAAGTGTTGAACACCAACTTGTCTAGCTAAAAGCAAATGTTCTCTAGTTTGAGGCATTTGACCATCAGAAGCAGCAACAACAATAATAGCACCATCCATTTGAGCGGCACCAGTAATCATATTCTTAATATAATCAGCGTGACCTGGACAATCAACGTGAGCATAATGACGCTTTTCAGTTTCATATTCAACATGAGCTGTAGAAATGGTAATACCACGAGCTCTTTCTTCTGGAGCACGATCAATAGAACCATAATCTAAAAAGTTAGCACCACCTTTAGAGGCAAGAACCTTGGTAATAGCAGCAGTTAAAGTAGTCTTACCATGATCAACGTGACCAATGGTACCAATGTTAACATGAGGCTTGGAACGGTCAAAAGCAGCGTATCCACGAACGCTTGGAGCAAAACGGGATGCACGGGTAACAGCTGGTAAGCTGGCACGAACAGAACGTAAAGTACTAGTCAAGTTCTTCAACATCTTTACCGATGAAAAATTCTGAAATTCTCCAGAAAAGGTCGAATGATATGGCCCGCAAAATTATCCGGTGCGCGGACGACTCATAAAACGACACGACCCGGTACTCTAAGTGGGAGCTTTATTTCATATTTTCATTATTTCCCAAAGAACCATTTACCAGTGCTTCGAACAATGCAAACTTGTTACTGGTTTTAAAATTGTTACTGATTTCAAAATATGTTAATAGTTCTCGGATAATGCTTGACAATGAATTATTTAAATACAGAAGCAATATAAGATTTTACTAAGTGCAACTGAAGTGCGACTGAAACGTTCCATTAGTGTATTTAATTCTCCTTCGTTTTTTTTCAATACTCTCTTTTTTTTATTCTATTTTTATTATTATTATTATTATTATTTTATTTTTTTTTTTATTTTTGATATTTTTTGTGAATCTGGATCAAAGTTACCTATTCGGTGCGTGAATATGCGAAAAGGGTTGCATTCAGTAATCATTTGATATAGTTTGAATTTTTTACAAATATTTACAGTTTTTTCTTTTACAGTTTTTTGCAACGTATGCTTATAAATTTTCATTATACATCAAATATTAGAATTATGAAAGCGAAATACTAAAGAAAAGAGAAAGGGAGAAAAATTAACTATGTATTTTAAAGTAATAAAGCAGAAATAACAATAGCCATGAAACTTCCGGTGTAAGCAGCTAACTTTTGGCCACCATTTTCGAATGTTGGGAAGTTTGTCAGGACAGCCAGTGGCAGGGTATAGTTGTAAATTCCTGATGCTAAAGTTGAAAGACTTGCACTTTCAACTGGTGGCACATCGGTATAATCAACACTTGATGGTGCAATTGTTTCCGATGCTGGAGTACCACTTTCTTCCACGCTAGGCACAACCGAATCTGGAACAACAGAAACTTCTGGGGTATAATCGGTTTCGGTAGCTACTGGTGTGTTTACTTCTGGTGCTGTAACAACTGGAGCTTCAATGGTGGTTGAAGGGACATCTGTTTCATCTGCTGCTCCGCCTGGAACCACAACAGCAGTTGCTTCGGCAGGAACGTTAACTGATTCCACTGGAACAACAGGAACTGACTCTACTGGAACAACAGGAACAGTGGAACAAGGTGTAACTACTGTTTCAACTGATGTACAAGAAGTTTTAGTAATCTCAATAGGTGTAGTAACTATTGGAGTCAAAGTTTCAACAGGTGTGTCAATACAAGAAGTGTTTCCCCAACCGGTTGATGATAAAGTTGGTGTTACAATTGGTGTTAAACTAGATGTTGAACTTAAAGTTGAACTTAAAGTTGAACTCGAAGTTGAAATTGGCGTTGAACTTGGACTTGGTGTAGAACTTGTAGTTGAACTTGATACAGTAGTTGGAGTTAAAATTTCAACAGTAACAGTACCATCAGTGCCAGTGGTGGTGGTTGAAGAAGTTAATTCACCAGACCATGGGGTAGTTAATGTGGTGGACAGTTCTGGAGTTAAAATTTCAATTGTATTAGTTCCAGATCCAGTAATGGTAGTGGTACTAAGTGATCCTGTCCAAGTTGAAGTTGTGGTTACAAGGTCAACTGGACAAGGTTCACCTTCAGCAGCAGCGATAGAACCTTTGAAATCGCTATATTCATTTCCGTCAGGACCAACAATCTTGAAGTTTAATACAGCTTGACCATCCATATTAACATAAACAATCTTCACTGGGTATGCGTATTTTGCGTCAAGTTCAACTGTATTGGTAGTTACTCCTACAGCATCAGTTTGAGAATTCCAGTGGGCAAACAAAGAAAAATCGTCACCAGAAGTACTATCTGGCAGTGAACAACATCCAAAGGCTTGACCAGCACCGAATTGAACTAAGGCACCATCATCTGCGGTGATAGTCAAAGTGTAGGTACCAGTAAGTGGTGCTACAAAATAACCAGTAAATTCTATAAGTAAATTTCCTGGTAAATCTTTACCGTAAAGATTGATTCGTGAACTTGGTGAATGACCAACTGTTTCTCCAGAAAAGAAGAAGTTGATGTCAGTAATTCCAGATTCACTATCAAAAACCAGCTGCTGGGATTTATAACCTCCGGTCATATAACTTTGATCTCTCAGAAGATCATTATTTAACCATGGGTACGTGTAAAATACAGCATCTAAACCTGGTGTACCTGTGGTAGGGAGAATACATGCTTGCTCTGCAGCAATTACTGATCCAGTAAGGAAAGCAAGAAGCCAGAACATCTTATTTTTCAATTTGAAAAGAAAGCCATAAGCAAGAATTTGCTGTCATTTTATAAGTGGTCCACAGAATATGAATATCGGATTTACGCCTAAATGCAGATGTCGGTTATTTCCCCATAAACTAGATGATATATTTTTATTGTATGCATCGAAATGATGCAAAATAAAAAAAAATATATGCACATTTTCTGGTAATTCCCATGAAAATGTACTTGAAAAGTGTATATTTTCATTATACAAATTTGGAGCCAAGTAAGAAGTAATCGAGCCGAAAATATTTGTTACGTTTGAATACGACCTAAATGTAGTATTTTTAAGTTATTAATTATCATAACCGAAGATTCGTGGATCAATTCTGAAAATTTATGCTATATGAAATGATCTACAATTTAAAAAGGTACAATCTAACTTGAGAAAGCAGATTAGAGACAACATAAAATTAATAAGTGAGTACTATGATCTCCATAGAACTACATAACATTTTTACTTTTGTTTACTTTGTTTTACTTCACATTAGTACCTTCATTTTGCTGTCAATACCAGTTAAGCTTTTTGAACCTCGTAATATGAATTCGTGTTGTTATCATCGCTAAACTTTAAATTCTCGTTTGTGTGCTTCGTTTCTAAAAATAAGATTGTTCAAAAAACAAATTGGTCCATTAAATTGTCTAGCTCTATTATGGTACATAGAAAACATAAACCCTTGCGCAAGGGCAAGCCTCAAAGACCCTGATTGAATTATTAAGGTTTTGCCCTAATCAAAATACGACTTTGTTTACAATTTATGATTTGTTCTATAATCACCTTCCATTTCTTTGTAAAACTTAAGCTAGCAAGCACTTGTTTTAGAATCTGTAGTAAAAGTTATACTAGAAATTAAGTACATGTTTTCAACTTTAAAAACTTAAGAGGCTTGAAATTCATTGATGGCTCAATAGAATTGGAATCCTAAAAAGATAGGACAACCTGCATTCACGAATTTCAAATTAACTTTGAACAAAGGTCTTATGCGTAAGCGATGGACCTCAGTTACATACATCAACACAATAAAAGCCATTTGAAAAGTTGCGGAGAAGAATGGAAAAAAAAAGCAGCTGAATATGATGAAAAGTTCTGGACACACTTTACGTGCATTCTATGTGTCTTAGTTGGAATTTGTATAGGTATACATTCAGTGCTACCCACGATTAAAAGAAAAACAAACCAACTAGATTATTTTTAATAGGAGAAAACTCGCATTGAACTATTTCCCATTGATGATGTTTCGGGTGGATATATTCTAAAATTAGGAAGGTAGATTTGAGAGTCATCGCTCTACTTTTAGTTTGAAATTTTCATTTCGTCAAAGTATCGTTAAAAATTGACCCTTCTATTACGCTTTTGTCATATTTTTTTCGGTATACTCCAAGCAGAAGTTGAAATGGTATTTCATTTGCGCAAATTGGCTGCAGTCATAAAGAGTATTGCTTGTTTTGGGCTTCCATAAAATTAGCGAATTTAAGCGAGTTCTCTCCAATAAAAATCAGCTTCGGCAGTCTCGTGTGAAATCATATGTGGGTAGTTGGATTGAATACAGATTATTCTACTAAACGGCACAATTTGTGAAATATCAGCAACTAATACTAATACTTTAATGCATATACTGTTCTCTAGATTTGCTGCACAATCAATTTACGATGCACTTTGTAGTTTAAGAGTAGTACAATATTTATTGAAAATTCAAAATTGCTGCAGAAAATAGATCATCGAAAGTTTGACTTTCAGCTCATTTCAGAATACAATGAAAATTGCAAACCTCAGGCGATTTTCAATTTAAATTTAATCTCCTAAGTCACAATATGTAACTAGCCTTTTATATAAACAACATGAAACTCATTTTGATTGAATTATGACCTCTCTGGCCGTTATAATGATAAACCTCAACAGGTATGATGTCATCTTGAAATGCAATTCGCACGCGCTCCTACAAGAACGTGCAAGATATCTAAGCAATATTTGGGTGTATGGGTGTATGGGTGTATGGGTGTATGGGTGTATGGGTGTATGGGTGT